>JANHFL010001650.1:207124-221349 GCA_032468155.1 Oxyrhabdium leporinum | reverse complement strand
TAAGCTGTAAACCGCCCCGAGTCTTCGGAATGGGGCGGTATATAAATGTAAAAATAAATAAATAAATAAAAATGATGTTTTAATTGAGTTTGGGGGAAAATGCTAATATTGTCTAAAAAAATAGACTTCAGACATTACAATAAGCTATAATGTGGTTCATGTTTTGTTCAGTTTAATAAACAAACTAATCAACTGTGGGTCTAAACTAGTTTCTTGTGATGGGTTTGTGCACTGTGTAAAACCAAAGCCAAACCACACTATGACCTTGCGCAATATGCTAACAAAGCATTAACTACTCTCCCTAATGGTATTTCTGCATTTTAATGATATTGTATATTCTCTATAATTTTTATATAAAAATAAACACATGAAGATTATACAACAGTGTCTCCATTATGATACATTTTTAGTAAAGACCGTAACTTGGAAGTTAGATAAGTGAAATAGTCATTACATATATTTTAACATACTTAAAAGACAGTAAAATATTACCAGGTTTTAAGAAACTGGTCAAATCCAATCTTCTCTTTTAAAGAAAGATAATATTTGTATGATCACTGTGTTTGCAAGGGCATTTTTAAAATATTAAATTATCTTGATTGAGGTGCACGCATGCAAGTGTAGAGTACAATTTAAAAACTATTAAATATCACTATCAGATAGCATAGCAAGGAATATACTTGGAAACATAGCATCATGAAAATGAATATACAGATTTTAAAGAGGGTATGTGGTATTTAATGTGCAACTTTAATGATAGCTGCTTTTGTGAAGGCGATATAAACAGCACCTGTCTTATGTTACAGTAACAGAATGAAAACTGCTGCAGTGTGATCTATTCCTAACTCATGGAGAAGACACTCTTGATTAGATACTGCTCCATTTGGAGTGCTGGATGGAGTAATCAACAAATAGGATACTATTGAAAGGTGTACATGCATTAAAAATATGTTGTGTTTATTCTTTCTAGAAGTACATATTTAGGAATTCTGTGTGCTTCATTGCCAAACTTTATTTGCTTAGAAGGTACAGTGTCTGTATATCAATGTTATAACACATCTTATTAGCTCGAACCATAATTCATTCGTTTGTCAGCTAATATGGTCTTTAGTGTGCAGCTACAAAAATGGGATTATTGCAGTCAAAAGGCACCATGTAAATATATACCTTTTTATTTATATGTTCTTCAATTATGAAAAGTCTTTGGGTAGATAAACACTTGTTGTTACAGCAGAGTTTTTAATTTACTACATTTACATATTAGTCTTCAACACCAGATTTTTCCAGAGTGACTTAAGTTAATATAAAACTCAAAAACAACTAAAATAAATAAAGTACAATAATTAGAAAATAATCTGTCATGATTATGGGTAACCTTTTCCTTGTCCTTTGCTGGTTAGGCTTTGGGGAATTGGAAATTCAGCAGCATTTGGAAAAGCTACAGGTTGGCCTTGTGTGGTTTATATGGTGAATTAAGACCTTATACAGATTCTCTGCTTTATATTCTGCAATGCAACAGGGTTTCATAAAGTAGCCCAGAAACCATTTTTTTAAAGTTGAAACTATAAAATGTAAGCATATTAGAAAAATATTTTTAATAGGGTAACGTGTGTAGACTCAGAATCCTGTCTGCATGTGATGTCCTCTGTGTAGACACAGCTCAAGTACTGGGAAAAGCCCCTTTTTTCTCAGTCTTTTGGGTTTGCTGTACCAATATTCTAAAAGTTTCATGTATTAGTTTGTCTTGTATCTCAGTGTTGCTATTTGCTAGGGTCTAGTTACAGATGTGCCTATAATACTTATCTGTTCCTTTATTGTCTGTGTTGCCTAGCTCCCTTTAATCTCTGCCAGAATGCAAAAAATCTGTGTGTCCGATTTCAGTGTGTCACTCACAGTACTTTTAATAACTTGATGTTCCCTTTGATTTCAGTTATCAGAAACCGTCTGGCTAGATTTTCCTGTATCATGGTTAGTGGCAGTCTCAGAATGAATTGTTCATTGAAAGAGATGATGCAGCCTCTGAATTTGACTAGTTCTTTCCTGCTGCTTTTTTCTAAAAAAAATAAAATAAAAAAATCTTTCAGATTTTCTGCTTTTTTTAGTAAAGTCTTTTCTTTTCTTACCTTTTCTTACTTATAATTATTACACGCCAGATTGAGAGAAGTCACATTTTGCAGCTTAGCAATATACAGAATCTACCTGCAAGTTAATCAAGGATTCTTTGATTTGCTTGCTTGCCTGTCTATAACTTACCGAATGTGCAAGAAGCCAAGATAGCTTTTGGAGGTAGACTAAAGGAAGAATTGTATAACTTTTTCAAAATACTTCAGATAAATCCAAATTTGTGTGCATCACACACCGGAACAGTGAGATAATGGGGTCTGTGGATATATAATGACTGAGCCAGTCACACTAAATATGAATGGATAATTGTATGCATTATTGCTCAAAACTCTCACCAAGTATCCTGATTTGACATTGAGGACCAAGTTAAGAGATGATTTACCTCAGTGACCAAGATGGGCCTTCTTCTGGCATGTTCTCAGATTTTATGAACCTTGGAGCAGCCTCAGTCTCTTGATATTGCGGAATTTGATCTGATTAGGAAAAAGTTGTTTACAAGATTGAATTCTTACTACAATGTCATAATGAACTTAAACCTTTGTATCCTGAGTGTACAGTTGAGGAAGCGGTAGAGTTTTCTAATACACACATCCTTTTAAAGTTCTACAATCCAGGGACAATTATTATAACAAAGCTAAACATCACAACCTACAAAGAGCTTTCTAACCATCTCAACCAAGTGGAATATAGATATGATGAACAATAGAGATTGTCAAGTTTTTTCATATTTGGCTCTTGTGATTACCACCAAGAAGTCTTTCTTAAGAGTCTTTCTAATGGAATATATTACAAAGAAACATTTCACAATGTGAAACATGAGAATCTTCCACAAGAGTGAACAAACCAGTGAAAGCACCATTGAGTTCAATTGGTCTTTCTTTAGGCTGACACAGAAAACCTATGATTTATTTCCTATTTATTTCTGTTTTTGCTTTTACCCTCAAGAAAATGGGCCAGCTTCTTAGATTAATGCAGTAGAAATGGGTCTGGATTAACTTTAGCAACACTGAAGGCTCTCTGTTTTCATTTTGCTATGAATATTTATTGTGTATTTTTAAAGACTGGAAAATGGACATGTATTGGATGCTTCTGCCTTTCATCTTGTAAAAAACATGTAGGCAGCTGCTCAAAACCTAAGAATTGTTTTAAAGAAAGAATGAACCAAGAGACATCCTTTAAAAATGGCAAATAACTGCATTAAGGCACTTTTTCTGTCATTCACCACAATATAAAATGGTAAAAACTGTTTTTTGAGATGAAAAACTATTTCATGTAATCTAACTTAGATTTTCTAAACAATATGTAAAGCAACATAACAATTTAGTTATGTACAAAGTTTTGCACAATTTTTTGCAAAATAATTATTTTGTAGTTACAAGCAATTGTTCTTTTCTATCCCTTTCTATAAATCAACCAACCAAATATATTTGCAAATATTATATTTGCAACACTGAAAATAGAAGCATTTATAGAAATATCTTCCCATCTTCCCCCCACTCCGCATCCACCCTTCCCATGTCTTTGGTTTTAATGTTTGTTTTTAACTTTTTTACGTTTTAGCTTATATGTAACTGTAAGCTGTCTAGAGATACCCTATGGTAAGATAGGTAGCCAATAAATTTTATAAATAAACAAATCTTCCTTTAAGCAGATGATTCAGACTTGCATATGGATGGAAGTGGAAGATCTATATATATATATGTCTTCCATCCTCAGTTCTAAGATTTGCATTTCTTCCTGGTGCGGTCCTCCTTTCCTTCCAACTTTATACCTATGGCTAGATAACTTTAACATTTTATGATCCAATGTGGCAGTAGTGTTTTTCATTTTCTGCTGAAATAAACGTTGGCCCACAAATCTGTCCTCCTTTTGAACACCTTTGACTGTAGCCCTGTCCTAATCACTGGTTGTTTTCCTCCATGGTGACTGTGCCTTAGACCACAGGACCAGTGCAGGCCTGTAATGTAATGCCTCCCAGGACTACAGCCAGAACTGCTGTCAATTTTAGTGATCTGTCAGAAGAGAAAAAGGCAGAGCTTGTGTCACACATGAAGTGTTTCCAGGATAAAAGAAAATATCCCCCCCCTTCTAATTTCTGAAACATACAAGACTGGCTCTTATTTCTTGATATACATAGGCTGCACCCCCACATAAAAGGGGCATAGGGCTTGATTTCTCCCCTACTGACACTGATTGGAACTGGCCATTGACGAAAAAGAAGCGCCATGACCCCCAATCCTTTAATTCTTTATTCCAGTCCATAAGGATACCATGGCGTTTTTAAAATTTATTTATTGTTTTTTTATTTGTATTTTTTCCATTTTTTTTGTTTCCTTTGAGGGCCATTGAGGTCTTCTTTCTGGTTCTAAGAATCATCGCCATGGCCCACGTTACGCCAGACAAGAAGATTATAAATCTATTGTCCCTCAACAGCCACTCCTAGCACTAAAAGGGCTGTTGCGGTGGTCTTTCTGGTTCTAAGAACCATTGCCATGACCCAAGTTACGCCAGGCAAGAAAACTATGAAGGATACCATGGTTGATGGCTTTAAAAACTGCTGAGAGATTCAGGAGGGCTAAAATGGATGCATCACCATCACCCTTCCAAAGATCATCTACAAGTATGACTGATTTTAATGCTATAATCCAGCCCAAATTCCAGTTGAAAAGGATCAAGATAATCTATTCTTCCAGAGCCCTTTGGAGTGGAGTATCTACCAATGAGATTTAGAGACCTCATAACAAAGGTATCCTTCATTATTGAATTCCTTATTTCAAGAATCTCAGTGATTGAGATTCTTGAAAATAAAAAGTATGAGGCATTTTGAGGAATATTAAAAATTGATGAACGTTCAGTGAAATGAAACACATTTTGGGTGGGAGGATTCTTTTATCTGACAGTTTTTTGTTGACATACAACATAATGTCCTATCTCTCTTTTTATAATTCTTCTGTTTCAAAGTAATAATATGTAACTTTCATGTACCAGGATGTATATAATAAAATAACCTATGCTATATTGGGCCAAAAATCTATTGTGAAAGAAGTAACTTTATGTATTTGCAGTGGGAATTATGCTAAAATGTCTTTTCTTTACATACTTTATCCTAGTCAACAATTACATGCTGAACAAACTCATATCCTTGTTCCCAGAGAAATATTTTCTAATACTTATATTCTGGACTAATTTTTATACTTAGGCAGCCAATATGGTAGAGCTAGTTTGGTATGATAGCGAAGACATCAAACTAGAAGTTGGGAGACTGTAAGTTTCACCTTACAGTCACTCTTCCAGTCACTCTTGCTTAGCTCTAGGAAGGAGAAAATGGCAAACCACTTATGATATCCTGCCAAAAAAATTGCAGGCACTTGTCCTGCCTGACACAAAAGTACCACAATAAGATGAAAAGGCAACATATGGAGATTTCTCTTGTTTCTTACCAGGTTCTGTATCTGAGTTGAAGGATGTATGTATATTTGGGTATGTATGATATTCTAACTACAAATTAATCATAAATGGTTAAATTACCATAATTTCAAGGTGGCATCTTTATTTTCAAACATGCTTATTGGTTCTTTAGATGTTCTCAAATATAAAAAAATAATGGATGCAGCAATGCACCATCTCCCAAAAGAGCTGGGAATTATATTAACATGAGACGGTAAAATCCTAGTGAATTAAATTCATTGGCAAGGGATGTCCCTAGTTTTTATTTTGTTAGTTGCCAATTTTGTGATTTATTGTGCCAATTGTTCATCCATTTTGTGACTAGGTAAGTCCTTTATTGTCAGCCATTTTATGAAGTTGCCCAGAACATACCTTAAAATTCCAGATGCGCTCACTTATTGATTCCTCCTGGTTAACAGTATTTGTAGTGATTGATAAGAATGTTCATATTTTGCTGAATTTTTTAAAAAAATCTAAGATAAATAATATCAAACTGGAAAAAGAATTATACTTCCACCTACTTAGTAGAAATGCATTTTGTAGTTAATGCTATGTAGTGTGTGGAAGGGCCTTTAAAAAAGCCATTATTCACAGTTACTTTTTCCATCTTGCCAAGCGGCAATCTACATTCTCATCTCAGTATGTATTTCAGTTTGGAAATGCTAAAGACTTTAGATTGCCTGGACGATCTTGAAAAAAAGACCCACTAAATTTAGGATTGCATTGTTTCATTTTTCATCTTTTCTCCATCTCAGAATAATAATAATTATGTAAAATAATGATAATTTGTTGAGATACATAATATCTCAAGAGGAATTAGACTCGCACAGCTCATTGTCCTTCGCAGCATGATACTCTGGGCAAACCCCCAAATACCTCTTTCCTAGAAGAATTCGTTTCCATTGAGGTCACAGGTCTTTCTTTTTCCTTTTTGTGGCCATAGACACTTTTTGATGGAAATTGCAGAAAATGCATCCCCCATCCCCCTTCTGCATTATTGAAAAAGAACACCTACTGCAACTTTTGCCTTTGATTGGAGACCTATGATTGGATGAAGTCCTGATAATAAGCCAATCCAGTCTGATTCCTTCCTTGATGATGGGCATGACTATATGATATCAGTCTTATGGGCAGGGACAGGTTGTTTGAGTACTCGGCCAATGCTACAACAGCTAAGGAGGGATGAATTATGTTTTATAAAAGTACAGTAGAATTTTGGCACTGTTGTAATTTATTTATTTTGTTACTATGCATGGAAGTGTTTTCTTAACACCTTTCTTCCCATAAGCTGGAATCTAAAATGTTTTGAATCTTTAGAAGGGCCAACAATGAAACATTTTCATTGTTCTTTCTTTAAAAAGAACACAAACCAGTGGAGGGAGAGCCTTTTACTGAGATGACCTGTATGTTGGGATAATATCTTTTCATATTTGAGAAGAAGACAAAGGAACTACAGTGCTAAGCACAGAACACTTATTAAAAACAGTTGGGAAGCATATAAAAGGTTCCGTGTGTGTGAAAAACGGGACAGCTGTGATGGTCTATTGGGAAAGTATGTACAGATGGTAGTAAGGAGGAGAATGATGACTGCATGGCTGATAAATGAAATACCAAAAAAAAGGGGGGGGAATGCATTATGTTGGTTGATCGTTATAAATTATACATTTTGGGGGTGCAGTATTTAGTTATTGGTTTCCAGTGATTCAGTCAGCAAATGCGAGTGACTGCAGGGTTTCAGGTCAGATTCTGTTTGCAGTACGAAGAAAATATTTTACAACTTACATGACATACAATTATTAGAGGAGATAATTAAACATATGGTTTTCTTCACATTTAGCATGTCATGAGTTTGTCATAATGGTGTCCGTAAGACTGCATGAATTTAGGACTGAATTAGTCACAGTTAAAATGTGTGTTGGGGGGGGTGTTGTTTTTTTTTAGAGGGTGGTGGCGGTGAAGCACATTTGTTTGTTTTCTGTTACAGAAAAAGTGAAAGAAAATCACACAAACCTGGACTTTGCTAAGGGTGGTAGAAAAAAAGTTAAGGAAAATTATTTCATTTAAAAAATAAATGGAACTAACCAATATTTATTCATTTTGATATATCCCAGCATCCTATCAAATATATGTAGTCTTCAATTTACAATCATTTGTTTAGTGACCGTTTGAGGTTATGACTGGGCCTAAAAATGCCTGGTCTTCGCACTTACAGCCAGTCTTCACACTTATGGCCTCACACCACCTTCATGGTCACGTGATTACAAATGTGGCAGTTGGCAACTGGCTATATTATCACAATATGTGACCTTTTTTGCTAGTTTCCGGCAAAAAACATCCATTTGGAAGTTTGCTTAATGACCACGGATTTGTTTAATGACTGTGGTGATTCACTTAATGAAAGTGTAAAAATGGTCATAAAATTGCATCCAACACAACATGACTCCAAAGACTTACAAAGGAAATTCTGGTCCCTCTTACGGTCATAAGTCAAGGACTTCCTATATGCAAAAGACAATACGAGTATGGTGACATATGTCATACCATTTAAGTCTCATTGAAATGCTTATCTCTGCGTCTTAATGAAAAGAAAATTGATGAGTGCAAAAACCAAGTTGTAGGGGTTCAAACTAGTCCCTGTCTTCACATATGTGATATCAAATTTTCAGCATACTATTTCACTGTTCATGTACAACAATGGTCATAACATTTGGCTTTGGGGAATAATGCATATTTAAATGGTCAATAATATGTTTACATTTCAGGGAATGTGAGGCCACTGAGGGAGTTTCTAGCTATTATTCCAGCAGTTAACAGGAAACAAGAAGATGTGGGAATAGAAACTGGTTCTATGGTTTTATTAGTGAAAACAGTTTCTTATATAAAAAGTGACTTCTGCTTCTTCAGGAATCTATCCATCCTCTCCTGAACAGGAGAATGCAAGCAGGAAAAAGAAAAAAGTGGCTACCCGGGGGAATTTTTTTTTAATATTTTAAAAGAAATCTTTCTGTTCTGAAAAAAGAAAATGTGTGTATTTCCTGTTTCAGAGGCTATAAATTGTTACACAAAAGCTTTCAATGGATATAGAAATCTATTTTGAAACCAGAGCCCATGGTTTTTCCTGTTCCTTTATAGCTAGTTTAGGCCTCTAGTTCTGCTTTAGGGCACTGTTCTCCTTAAAAAGAAATCCCACCTTTTGAAAAGCCCAACACATTTGACTGATAATAATTCTCCATCTGTTTGCCATTTGATCAAACCAGGAAAGATAACAATGTTTCAGTAACAACAAAACATTCAATAGTTAAACCAGTGGTTTTCGAGTGGCAATGTACAACTGTGAAAACTGGACAACTATATAACCTGACTGAATTAAGACTCATAGTGAATGGCCAGGTGGATTTATTAAGCTGAAGATGGTTTGAACTTGGTTTTACTGCTCTGAGTCCAACACTTAACTACTATACCATGTTGATGGATATCGTACACTCATTTCTTGCCTTGCCTTGCCTTATGGAACAATTCTTGACAGTTCTTCCCTGTGTTCTACATTAAAGCTCTTGTTATAATTGTCTTCAGTTGTCATATTCCTGAAGACAACTATTAAGTCTCCATGGAGTTTTCTCTCAATATTTACTCTAGTTCCTCATAGATTTTTCATTCCACGTCCTTTGTCATTTTAGTTGCTGCTCTGAAAACATTAAGTTGGTCTTGATGGTAAGACGGGCAGCATGTGAATTTAACAAACAAACATGTACTTTTGTCAATATCCTCCCTAAAATGACAAGGAAATCCAAGTATGGTCAGATCAGAATGACAGAAAACATTGCCATTCAATATGGCAGGTTGAACAGTAGGTCAAATGAAGTTAAGTGTTCTTCAATAGAAATAAATATAACCGCATTACATCATTAATGTTCAGTTTGTAATCTACCAAGAACCCCAGATCCTTTTCGCATGTGGCCCTGCCAAATAGAGTCTGTCCTATCCTTAATTTCTGCCTTGGAATTTTCCTTTTTAAATGAAGGACTGTAGGAGAACAGGCAGAGACTGGGCACAGTGTCAAGAGAGGACTAAGCTTAGAATCCTTACATGTCCACAAATGCTCCAAATCCAGCCCTCCCTTGAATTCCGTTTACTCTTTATCTAGTGTCAATTTAGTACTGACCATTAGTTGACTAGATTCTTGTTTATAGGCTCAAGCAATAAGTCTTTATAGCAACCTAATGTACTGTCCTGATTTTTTGTCCCGGACTTCGCATTTGTTTCTGTTGAAATTATTCTTGTTGGATCCTGCCCACTGTTATAACTTGTCACAGGATTTTTTTTTCAGCATTTTTCAAATCATTTTCTTCAGTTCTTGTTCCTTGCTGTCTTTTGTGATTGTTCTAGATATAATCAGTAGATGAAAGCATTTTCCTTAATAATAAATAGGTTTTAATAATGTACCTTTCTGCAAACAAACATACTGTCCAGCTGCTCTGTGATCCTCAGTGATGTGATCGTACCCTGTTTCCTCCCTGTGTTTTGCCTCAGATTGCATTGCTCCACAATAGCATATTTCCAACCCCCTGCCCTACACCTGGAAATGGATTGCTTTTGTTTTAGATTGGATTCTCTCCAAAATTGCACAGTCTTGGTTGCCAGCGTGGCAGTTCAATATACTAATGCATCAGCTTTAGTGCTTTGACTTTCTGCTCCCTGATTCTTCAAGTTCAAGTCAGAAATAGGAATTAAATATGTGACTTTGGAGTAAGATGCTGAGTTTCATTTATGCTAGTTCAAATATTCCTGTTAACTGTATAGTTCATATGGCCATAATTTTCTCATCGGATAAAATATGATCCCTTAGCACTAGGAAATTATGTTTTAAAATGCCAGTCTGATAGGTAGCATTAAAAAGCATACAGCATTGGGTCTATATGTCTCTATTTTAGTGTTTATTTTCTCTCAAGCAGTCAATAATTGCACCAGTGGAAAATGGAAAATGCTTTAATGAATTATTTTTTCACTAAAGTTTCCTACCAGCCTCCATTTAATATAAATTGGCAATAGCATAAATGACCACCTAAACATTTTTCTCGTTTACAAAACTCTTGATCTATTTTTTCATATAAGTTGAACAAGTCCTTCTGTCCTAAAACATTTTCGTAAAAAAGTGCACAACAGTTCTTGCCAAAATTACTGAAGTATTTCAGCACAATTTTAGAAAAGTAATCTGTAATTAAACAAAAGGTGGAAAAGGAAGAAAACAGACATTTACAATCGTTATCAGAGTGTGACTGGAAGACACCATAATGTGTATTCTGGTAACATATTTATAAAATATCTTGTAAAAAACCATCAGAAATGTCTTAGGAGCATTATAATTTTAAAACCCACTTGGGGCTTGGATAATTTGTTTTTATTATACAGCAATCCCATCAATTTATTTAAAACTCCAGTGGAAAAAAATACTACCTTTTTATATGTAATCTGTTTTGTACTGAGGGACCTTTAATGCTACTTAGTAGACATTAATTTGTTCAGATGTACAATGATGTGGTAATACTGTAGTCCATATCTACGCATATCGCCAACACATATCAGTCATAATCAAAAGTTCTCAAATGATAGGGAGAAGGGGGGATCCATCCACTGTGAGCATCTTATCACATCTAGAGAAGGCTATCATTGACACATTTCATTGAAAATAGTCTGAAGGCAATTTAACAATTGGACATTTCTTGGTAGAGAAGCAGCTTTGAATCCATTAGATCTGAAGTCCTGACATTTCCCAGTGAAAGTCCCAAATGACTTTTACTCATGCATGAATTTCCCTGTCATTTCAATGGGGTGGGATATTCTGAAAGGACCCAAATATGAAAAACCATGCCCTTATGTTCATCCAAGGTTTGGAATGTATAGCTTGGTTCATGGGAAGCACTACAAATTAAATCACTAGATTCTCTGATTTTATTTTCATAGGGATGGTTTATGGACATTTATTCTGAATCACATTTTTTTCGTTCTCCGTCACTGATAAAGGCAATCAGTTGTTGTAAATCAAAAGAATGTTAGATACTGGTTGAAAGAATAGTAGGTACCTCTTAAAAATTTCCAAAGTTGAGTAAGCTATTAACCAATAGAACTGTCAGATTTATTCTGGCCTAAAGTAGAATTGGAAGCCTTGTAGGCAGTGATTCCAAGATGTGGCTCCTCAACAAGTTATGTTTATAGAAAAGAACTAGAAGAAATCCAACAATTGCAAAGTGTAAAATCCTATTTATTGTAGAAATAACATTCAAGGCTTGAACATCTTTCTCTTGCCCATGTGGTGTTGTTATTGCCATGGACCAGACAGATTACAGGCTATTTGCTTATGCCCTGGTCTAACCATTTTGGCACTATTTCAGCAATAATGCTGCATCCCTGGATTTGCCACACTTGCATTTCTGGTGACAGGATGGATAGATAGATGGATGGGTAGGTAGGTAAGTAGTTAGGTAGGTAGGTAGGTAGAGTATGATGGTACAGGATGATAGATAGATATGTAGATAGATGATTATAGAGATAGATGATGATAGATAAATGTTAGATGATAGATAGATGGATGGATGGATGGATGGATGGATGGATGGATGGATGGATGGATGGATGGATGGATGGATAATAATAGAGAAGTCTGGTGTAGTGGTCAAAGGGATTAAACTTTGAATCGGGAGCTCTGATCCTGATTATGAGTTGTAGCTCCATCCTAAGTACAGCTGGGTGACCTTGAGCCAGTCACTTTCTCTTTCGGCTTTAAAAAGAGGCAATGGCAAACCACTTCTGAAAATCTTGCCAAGAAAACCACAGGGACTAGTCCAGGCAGTTGCCAGAAGTCAAGACTGAATCAAAGGAACTCAGCCCAATTTTGATTAACTGCTTTCATGCATCGGTGAGCACAAATAACACATATATAACATTTTAGAGAACTAAACTGAGGTAATTTAGTAAGGCTCACTTCTCTTTCAGAATGATGCTTGGAACTAAATTTCAAATATTGATCCGGAAAAAGAGTTTCATATTGTTATTACTGTAAAAGTGCTTCTAATTAAGCAAGGGTAGTAATTGAATCTAATTTCTTGAGGCCCCAAAGTTTTTAGATTTGAAATGACATTTATCAGCTATTTTTTTTCTTAAAAATGACTTTGTTACTTTATACAAGAAATTTAAATCCCCTGAAAGAAAGATGAAACATTATGGCTTTAAGTATAACACAGATAGCAGTTAATATTCTGATAGTGGAATGCAGTTTAAGGACATTCTTCAGTGGAAGAGAGAGAGGGAGAGGGGAAGATTTCATTACATTCAGCACAGTATGAGACTAAGTCAAAGTAGTTTCACTAATTAAATTCAATTGCCATCCATTAGACCAATGGAATGAGATGAATCTACTATACAGCTGACACAGCACAGGTATGCAATTTGGTTAAATGGCTATTTCTAAACTGCCACACACATTTCTTTGCTTGCTCCTTTTTTTTTAAGAGTTAGGATTTCTGCATGCACAGTGCCTGTGTGTCTAAAAAAAACAAAACAAAAACAAATCAGAAGCCTGCTGAAGGGCAAAGATATCAGTTTAAATTATTGGCCCCCTAAGGAATACGTGATAGTGGTGAATCAGCTTAAAAGTGTGTACAGATTTAAGTTTAAAATATGTGGAGTCAGTGAAAGAGAGACCAAGGTTTGGGTCCTACTGGCTGTTTCTCTTTGGGCCATTAAGTAACAATGATTTATTTACCCAAGGATCAGAATCCATTTTTAAACCTGTTGGAAGCAAGTGCTGTTTGTTTAACAATTCAAGATCATTTAGGTTTGTGTATAATTAAAGATGATGCAATTTTCAATTCAGATGGTATCTTTTTTGTCATAATTTGCTGAAATAGAGGAATTTCTTATGATGCCTGTACTGAATTGGCCAAGAGAAGACTTAGGTGAGCAGGAAGCCTATACTTCTGAGTGCACATTTACTGGTCCTACCAAATTGAAGTTGGCTAAAACTAGAAAGGATATTGGGGAATTATACTTCAGAAAGAATAACAGAATAGTATTTTGCACTGAGATAAGAAATATTGATTCCTTGAACTGCTTCACTTCCCTTAACTCATGAGGTAATATAGACATCAGGCTTGATTCTATGGTGAATGCCAATTGCTTACAACGTAGTGCAGAGAACAAGCCAATAAAGTCCTTGCATGAAGCAATTGGTTGATTCCCAATTGTGAAGTTGGGAAAATCCAAATGTGTAAACTTGGCTTTACCTCTTACAGACATTTGCTGGAAGGAACGCTGTAGAATTATGTCTACAATATGGGAATATAATTGAGGCGTACGTTAAATTGCTGGTTTTTTTAGGGCCCAAAAAAGGCTACAGTGCAAAAGTAAAAGTCTTATAGTTGACAAAGTGGAACCAACAACTGAACATTATTCATTGAAGGATGTCACTACTTCACAATGATTTTTCGTCTAGACTTTCCTTGATTGTTGTGATGATCTTCTGTCCCATCATGAATTTTTCCACGTTGGTTGTCATTTGACTTATAGTTGGTGAGAATGCATTATGAGCCTAGGTGGCGCAGTGGCTAGAGTGTTGAACTGCAGGCCACTTCTGCTGATTCAATCTAGCGGTTCAAATC
>JANHFL010001650.1:187804-200294 GCA_032468155.1 Oxyrhabdium leporinum | reverse complement strand
AGAAAGAAAGAAAGAAAGAAAGAAAGAAAGAAAGAAAGAAAGAAAGAAAGAAAGAAACAGATTATAGACCAGGAGAAACAGATTATGTTGCTGTTACTCACAGATTGTCTTTTTCTAAAGAGGCACCAACTTTTTGAAATGTTCTCCTGGAATATATAGGATGTTCTTATTATTATATTTTTAAAGCACCTTGAACATCCAGATCTTCCCTGTTTCACCTTTGAATGCAGTTTCAATATCAACTACTTTAAATTCATTGCAATGTTAGGGTTTTTTATGTTTTAATTTTTGTGTACAAAAATGTGTGAGATATTTGTATTATAATTTTATGATGATAATAGTAATAAATAACAGAAGAAACAACATAAAGTAAAAATAAGATTAAAAAAGCATACTGTAAAACCAGATACCAAGGTGAATGCCTGCAGAAAAGTCAGAGATGGGGAAAGGGAGAACCCACAAAATATAACAATAGAGATTTTGTTATACAGATTCACTATTGTTGACTGACAAGGCAATGGAAGTACTTTTTCCCTGCTGGGAAATGTTCAGAATCAGAAAGTATTACAATCAAGAATTATTTCCATGTTACATTAAGTACCCTTTTATTATTTATTAGAAAACGATCCCTATACAGTATGATCACTTCCCCATTGATGCCATCATGTGCTGAGAGGCGGTTTAATCCTTGGGAATTATGAAGTAGCCCTTCAGAATGCAGCTACAAAAAAGAAGCCAATGTTTCTTTGGCTTACCCATACTTTCTAGCTCTTCCCAATTTAACTCCTATGTTGTCAAAATCAACTTATCCCGTACATTTAAATGCATCTATCTATATACTCTTGCCATCATGACCTTTGGTGAAATGATGCATCATGGAGCAACAATTTTTGAACCAAAGTACCTCAAATGCGTTAACTTACACAACCTGTTCAAAATCCAGTACCCATTATTCCCAAGGCTATGAAATTCAGGAAAGTTGTGGCTGCTTCAATGCAACTGGCTGTTGGGCTGCTGCTGCTGCGGTCATCTTAATTTGCAATCCTCCGTGACAGTTTCCCAGTCAGTTTCAAAATCCCTTGCTTCCTCTCCCACCCAGCAGCAGCCACTACCTGCCTGCTGGAAAAGTGAGGGGAGAGAAGTAGAAGGAAGGAAGGAAGGAAGGAAGGAAGGAAGGAAGGAAGGAAGGAAGGAAGGAAGGAAGATTTCTTATGGTTCCTAGCAGCTTTTCACAAGGAAATTCAACAGTAGGATTGTAGTGTTGCTTGTGGTCTGCAGCTTTCTTTGTTTCCTCTTCCTCAGGAAAGTGGCAGGCAATTCCACTGATCAGCCAAGGAGGAGGAGGAGGAGGAGAAGGAGGAGACTTCACCAGGGCTCTGCTGAATGTCATGAAAGGAAGGGCATATTATATGTGCAAAGAAGAATTATCAGTGGGTTGTGGGCTTTCAATATTCTGATATAGTTAGTGAGATGATAGGTAGATAGGTAGGTAGGTAGATTGACTCATAGAGGATAAATGAATGGTAATATTTATAAAATGCTTTTTCTACTATATCACTTCAGAAAATATTAATTGATTTAAATGCTGTCTCTTTTAAAACAACTGGAACTTGACATTACCAAATAAATACAGCTTTAGATTATTCTGTAGTCAGCACATTGTGAACGTGCAATTTTTGTTGCTTTTTATTTTGTATTTTTTATCATGTAGTATAAAAAACAAAGGGAAAAAACTTCCAGCCATCTGTATGATCATTAATGCTTAAGAGACAAACTTGTTGATGTATAAGTACTGTGATAATGTTCATTTGAAATTTTAAAGACTGGATCTGATATTTTGATGTACCTTCCAAATGCAATGTTTAAAAGGGGAATAGGGGTAGAGAAAATAATACTGGATCTTAATATGTTTGTTGAAATTTATCTTAGTAGTAAATTTATATTTTCCCGTTTCTTTAATAATAATTCCATAGTGTGCAAAACATTGAAAAACAAAACTTTATAGTGTTAGTCTGAGCAAAGCTCCTCAGAGAGTTAAAGCAGCCATGTTTTTGGCTTGGTATGGTGGCTTTGAGGACTTTACAGGTTTGCACATGTCCTTCTTTGTCTAAAATAATCATCTAGAAATACAGCACAGAACAAAGATAGCATTTGATGGTTCAAGGATCCAGGTGAAATAGATTAGACCACAAAACCAGCATTCTGAGTTGACAAAAACTTGCTGTTTTTGTGATTCCTGTTATGTCTATGTCCCCTACTGAGCCTTACTGGAACACAGTTCATATGAAGATTTAATGTTGGCTATTTGGCTTAACGTGCAGTGTGATTCCATTTTGGAAACCATAAATATGGCATAGTATGTTCAGTGAATAGAGATAGTTCTGACAGTTAAGCAAAACAGATTTACTTTTCTCCCAGGGTGGGATAGCATGAAATACCTAGCATTACTTTCCATATCCCATATGCCTTTTGGCCAGGGTAAATCTGCAAATGCCTGGGTTATGTGAAAAGGGAAAAAAGGCCATGGATGGAGGTACATCTCTTGGAGTGTGTCACATAAATCTCTTGGATGTCTTTAGTGTTCACACATCACTTGATTCCTTTCAGGATGAGGAGATGTAATGAATTTTGCTAAATAGACTTCAGCTGAATAGATATCATGCTGGTTTGGACAATATATACAACAGATAACCCAGGAAATGCTTCGTTTGGCCGAATGGTATGCAAAAGCAAGTCAGTGATTTGTAGAAAGACAAAAAGGAAGTTAATGCTTCTCCCTTTTCGCACGGAGAGAAAATAGTAGTAGTGCTTTTTGTGTGTGTGTGTCATATGTCCTGATTTCATTTCCTCTGCTCATGCATTTTTTAGTGAATAAAAAAATAATGTGTGGAAAACGTGATGTTGTCATGTACCATGCACTCATGAACCTTTCTGCTTATGTGCGGTATCTTTGTACACAATGTTGCGTGGATTGGGGTTTTGCCTCCATCCTTCATTGCTAAATGGAAACATTGTGTTGTACAGTTCATTCTTTGTCATTTGTACATATTTCCTAATATTTCCATTTAGCCTACATGTGCAAGAAAAATTACTCAAATTACAGAAAAAAATGTCAACCATATGTAAAATACAAGATTAGTAGCAATAAGAGTGAACGAATTGTGGCTATGGCAGTCAAGACATCAGAGGGACCATATTTTTAGAGTTTTAGGCAAATCCACATGTCTCTGAGAGTTTGCTATAGATTTATGTTAATATGGCTAATTAAATATACAGCCTATTTGATCCTACAAAATGGATAAAAGCAGGCTAACATCCAGGAAGAGCACTACGAATTTTTAATACTAATGCTAATCATTGTGCACCATGAATCTTCTCTGTCTAATATGACTTGATGGGGGGAAAAGATGGTACTGATGTTTGATGTGCAAATAAACTTTCTAAAAACATCTTTATAATGACATTTCTAAGTACACATCATTGCAACTGGATATTGTACCTTACTTGCATTTTCTTTTAAAAAAAACCCTGAAGCTATTTTCCAAGCTGCTGTATAATGAAAGTAAGGAGTTTCCCATAGACCTAAGGAAAAATATGCTCCCATTCCTGAGTAGGAAAAATAAACTCCTCTGGGTTTGTACTGTGGGATTTTCTTTTGCATAGTTAATTGAAAATTTATGCTGTATTTTTCAGGATTAAAGGTTATCCAATTTCTGTTGTTGGTGTTTTTTTATTTCAAGAATTCTTGTTCTTTTTCCTTTAAAAATTGGCCTAGAAAATCTATATGCTATAATTCCTGTAATTATTCCCCCCCTCCCCCTACAGGGAATGCATTGTTGCTTCTAAATCTCTCCAGAGATCCTTGATAATAAATCAGTTTCATAAACGGAATACTGTCCAACTAGTGTGATAATTCAATTTTAAAAAGAAAAGAAATAAGGGTTTATCGCTTGGCTGTTTTAAATCAAAGTTGCAAAGTCTTGCATGGACATGTCCGAGTTCAAGTGATGCTACTTTGAATGCGTTATCAAGCAATTAAATATAGGTGACGGAAATGCTACTTTGCTAATTTGAGCGGAATGTTTAAAACAAAGTGCTACTGTTTAATCTGAGCACATGACGTGCAAATGAATGTTTGAATGAAATGACATAATTGTTGGTTAGTCTGTATAATTTAGAGGTGGAACGTGGCTCAGCACAAGTTCCGGTTCTTGAACGCTGGGAAGAAATTTTATTTCAGAGGAAGAATTTTCTTTTGAGAACAAGTAGCACAGCTATTTTTCACTTATATTTATTAACTTTCAAGTATGTAAGCATATCTTTGCTCATATTGCATACCGCTTGCTTAAAGAGCATTCTGAAGTCTGCCTTCTTTTCCTAGTATCTCACATTTAGTCTATAGACCCTTTCCCTTACTTAATTTGGGAATCGCCCTCACTGATCTTATTGGAATAGATGTAAAGACTATAGGATTGTGCTCTATCATCTTTGTTTTAAATACAGTATACAAGCCTGATAGTCCATCTGGAAAGTTAGAACACGAAATAAGGAAAATGAATAAATTAAAGCTACTGTGGCATTTATATTTATGTGTTTGTGTGTGCGTGTGCACGTGTGCATATGCCATACATAGGACCTTACATAGGTAGTTCTACGTTTGGGTACAATTGAACCCAAAATTTCTGTTGCTAAGCAAGACAGTTAAGATCATTTTATGATCTTTCTTGTCACCATTGTTAAGTGAATCCCTGCAGTTGTTAAGTTGTTAGCATGGTTGTTAAGGGAATCTGGTTTCTCCATTGACTTTGCTTGTCAGAAGAGTCACAAAAGATGATCACGTGACCCTGGGACACTGCAACTTTGAATGGTTACTAAATGGTCACGACAAGGGAAATTTTGGGCTCAATTGTGGTTGTAATTCGAGGACTACCTCTATTGTGTTTTCATTGCAGTCACAACTCAGTTTTTTTTCCTGGTAATCTGGTAGATAGGCTGCTATATAAATTGCTAAATAATGTTTTTTCTCCCTGGACTATATCCATTTTCTTGGCTATTTGAAAGTAGTTCCAGTAAACACAGCGGGACTTTCTCTTGAGAAAATTAATAAAGGGTTGTATCAGATATTACTTAAATGACCATTAAAATTTTGCAAAAACAAAGTGCTGTATACGATTTTGAATCATATACATTGAACCCATTCTTACAGTCTTGCTAAAGAAAGTGCTTCCATTTAAAATATGAAGTAGCTTTTCATCTTCATCTGTACAGATTGTATATATTTTTAGCTCTACCAATACAGTGTCCATCAGGAATATGCATCATTATTGGATTAAATCTTTTGATATATTAATTTTGGGCCAGATCCAGTTAACTATAAGCATGGCTCAGTCCCATCAGTCATACTTGAAATAAATAAAGAACATGCATTATTCTGAAACTTATGATAGTTAAAAAGTTCAGTTTCCATTGCTTTATGACAGATGGTTTTAAGATCATTAACTAGTTAAGATCAGCATTCGTATTTGAAGCAAGTAAAAGCATTCTTAGAAGGTTTTAAAGTTCTGACTAAGTAGCTTTTCTAAGATATATTGAGGAAATTAGTTTTTTCATCTTAAGAGCATGAAGTGCTACTAGTATTTTCTGTACTTACTGAACATGTCTTTGTGTATCTCCCTTATCAAATCTTATAATTACTATTTTTGAGCCAAACACTTATAAAAAGGACAGCCATTATCAATTAGAAAAAATAATTTGCAAAAACTGATTAGAAATCATATATATACACATGGAGGCAGTATTTGTATGCATATTTGTGCACACACATATATGTACACATACCCTGATTTTAATCATTGTACATAGGAAATTCTTGAAATAGCAAAAAAAAATATTAAAAAATTACAGTTTGCTAAAGTAATGGCAGTAACTTAAATTACCTTTAAGATCTGATTGTATGGTAGTTACTTAAAACTTTTTGAAAAATGCAGGAATGAGTTGAAGGAGAAATATGGATTGCAGGGATCTTAGTAATAAATAGGGCTACAACTCTGGAATGTGTTCTTTAGTTATATGCTAACTTTAGTTATATGCTCGAACTTTCCCATTAATATGTACAGGGAGGCTAAATGTAAAAGAAATAGTTTCTGAAATGCATTTTTAAAATGTTGCCTGCATATTAGAAGATCAGCATACATAATCATATGCAATAGACTAATAGATAAATTTTCGTTTTTAAAAGTTGCAAACGTTTAAGGTATGTATGCCAGAGCATCTGACCTCTTCGCAATAATTAAAATGGGCTTCTCCATATGCAATAAATAACAAGCCATCCTCTTGGGCAGCTAGTAATATGCTTGCTCCATCTATCTATCTCCTTTTTGCTGTCTCATACTTTTTAAATAAATGGACTTTGAGGCATGTCCTAAGTTATGGGTGTCTTTTCAGTAGGTCATTACACAAAATGTGAGTGTGGTTAATTCTTTTTATTTCTTTCCCTGATGTCATGAATCCTATTTTATTCAAAGGAAAACATATATTTTTCTTTTGCTTCATTATGTTAATACAATTAATCAAATGTTGTTTCTTGATTGACCTTTCCCCTCCCCCTTCTTTTGGCCATGTAGCCCCTTTTTGAAAGGAAATCTGGAATGGGGGAAGCTTCTTGTACTCTAGGGAAGAAGATACTTAATGACTAGAAAATGAAAGAGAATTTGCTTGGGAAAACTGTGGAATTAAAGTTCCAGATGAAACATGCACCAGTGATGCATAACATTTTTGTTAATTGGGTCTTAACAGGTTTCTGACTCAAACTGCAGTCATTTTAGAAATGGGTCACACTAGGAAGTGCCAGCAGGGCATCCCTACAACTTACCAGAACATTTGACTTGCAGTAAAGCAGCATCTACAGTTGAGGTTATCTTATTGTGTAATAAATCTGTGACTTCAGTGTAACTATAACAGCATGTATGCACTTGATGAGCCTGTTGTCTGTTTACAATTGGAAAACCCATCCTTTGGGGTGTTTGGCCTTACAATTGCTATGTATGAAGATAGCATCTGTGGAAGGCTGCAGTTTACAATGAATGGCAATAGCCAAAAATCCAGACCATATCTAAACCATTTAGATAACAAGACTGGATAAATGAGAATCAAAGACATTGTGGCATTATGAATGGCCTCAGTAATCAAGTGGTACAGATTAACAACAGGAGGAATTGTGTAGTTGCATTGCACCAAACCCTATTTGATACATTGAAGTAAGCCAATTTGGTCTAGTGATTAAACGACCAGGCTAGAAACCAGCGGATTGTGAGTTCTAGTACAGGCAGTCCTCGACTTACAACAGTCTGTTTAACGACCATTCAAAGTTACAACGGCACTGAAAAATGTGACTTATGACCATTTTTCACAGTTATGACCTTTGCAGCATCCCCATGATCATGCGATAAAATTCAGATGCTTGGCAACTGGTTCATATTTATGACCGTTGCTGTATCCCAAAGTCATGGGATCCCCTTTTGCGACCTTCTGAGTAGCAAAGTCAATGGGGAAGCCAGATTCACTTAACAACTGATTTACTAATTTATCCAATATAGTGATTCACTTAGTCACCATGGCAAGAAAGATCATAAAATGGGTCAAAATTCACTTAACAACAGAAATTTTGGCCTCAATTGTGGTTGTAAGTTGAGGACTACCTGTACTACTTTAGTCATGAGAGCTGACATGGGTGACTTTGTGACAGTCACTCACTCTCTCAGCCTAACTCACCTCACAGTGTTGTTGTAGTTGTAGGGAAAATAGGAAGAATAAGAAGTATTAAATGTGTTCTTTGCCTTGAGTTATTTGTAAAAATAATAAAGGCGGAATTAAAAGAAATCTAAAAAAAGACGTTTCATCTATTGAGACATCCTTAATGTATGTCATGCTTGCTCAGGAAAAGACAGAGTGAGACAAGACCGTTAGTAATCAATTTCAAAGCACTGCAGATGACATTGATCAAGACAGAAGAAGATAAACTAGCATGCTTAGTCCACCTTCCTAGTTATTAACACCTTATTTTAAAGCAAATTCAGACACTTAGGTGCTCGCAGAATAGTTATTTTGCATGCATCTCCCGTTGGTGTTCATGTGGGAGATAGCTTTGTCCATATTGTAATTTGTATGTGAAAACCATGTTGCCAGAAAGAAGCATTCCATATACATGAGGCATTGATGTGAAGACATTTGAAAAAAACTCCCCCTAGACATTCCGAGATGGTAGCGTTCCACAGAGAACTATAGTACTTACATGCATGAACATCTGAATCGGCTGACTTCCTTCAGCCAGTATAAAAAAGGGCAGGAGATGCCATTCCCACAGTAGGCATCTTATTTTATTATTCCAATTGTTTCCCTCCGTGTTTTCTGAATTTTTGGTCTGAGCTCCAAGTGTGTGTGTGTGTGTGTACATATAAGTATATTATATTATATATATGTGTGTGTTTAAAGATTAATGCAAAAAATTCTGGCTTTTGTAATCACAGATTGTGTGGTTATACTGACAGTGTCATTTAAGGCTCACTTGTGCTAAATCTTATTTTTGTATGCAATCCATGCCTGCTTTAAATTAACTAAGAATACAGTAACAAGACCATAGGCATATTATATACATACATTAATAACATACATATATACGTACATATTTTCTTTATGAAGTTTTCAGATCTGAGTAACCTGTTATATCATCTATATAAATATTACACATGGACGCACACGTAAACACACATTTTGTCATGAAAGAGTAGCTAAATTGATTACACACTCTTTCATGAACAAGAAATGTTAGTTTACCTGAAAAACATGCAGCTGCAAAGATGGTTTCCACCCTACTAGGTAGAGCAGACCTGGAAATCAACTGTTATGACCCAAGGTCAAGGCAAGGCAGACCTCTAGTGAGTTCTTTATTTCTCTTAATAAACATTCTAGCCAATGGCCCTCCAACAACTAGTAAGGCTCCATCCTCATGCTGCCCTGAAGGCAACCACCCTCAGTCTCCCAGACACAACCCGGGTAGTACAAAGAAAGCACACAGAGTAGGAGCACACTCACAGGGCAACGTCCAGAGTTCTAAGTCCAATCCAAGGCACAAGACAAAGGCAGTCCTTAGGACAAGAAACAGGTCTCAGACAAGAAGCAGTTCCAAAGGCACAGTGAAGCAAAGGCCAAACGCAGGCCACAAGAGAAGGGCTAGGTTGAAAACAAAAGGTGTAAGGAACAATCTTCCAAGCAAGGCAAGGCAAACAGCAACAGGCACAAGTCAAAGCCAGGGAAGTGTTCCTGGCAAAGACTAAACTCCCAAAGGCTTCTCCTTAAGTTACTCCAGGTGTTCCTTGTGAATAGGGGCGGGACGACCTCCTCCCGAGTAGCCTTGCAGCCCTTCTCTGGGCTTGCCTATGCTCCACTCTTCTTGCCCTTGGATTGAGGGGAGTAGACAGCTGTTTCTCATCAGAGGAGATTGGCTGCCTATCTGCACCACTCCCAACCCCCACCCCCGTCTGTGCAGGCAGGCAGCTCTCTGTCTGGCCTCTGTCTGACCACTTCCCCCAGTGCCTGAGGGGCCGGGGCAACATTGTCCTCAGCCTCTGGCTTGCCTTCTCTGTTAGATGGTCCCAGTTCCAACTCCTCCTCCTCTGAACTGGGCTCTGATGGGGCCATGACATCAACTCCAAACAAAGACTAAAACTATTTTATTGAAATTGACTATACAGTAATCATATAAACTTGCAAGCTTGATTGTGCTGTACCCCTTCCCCATTTTTATACAGTTAATCAGGGAAGTGTTTTCCTGAGCTACCTCTAAATGTTATTTCCTTGCTCTGGGCTTAAAGGTTTCCAGCTCTTTTTATCTAGGTAATGGTTCCTGCGCATTCCCAACCTTATCCTCTACTGGTAGAGTAAGACCCAGGCTTTTCTAAGAAGGACAAGTGTGCTTGGGTTTCTACGTGATATTCTAAAAGACTGTGCACAGGGTTAAATCAATAGTAACCGAGGAATATTCAGTCATAGAAATCTCCATGCATTGTTTCAGCCTAATGACCATTAACGTCAATGGTGTGGTAGCATTCTACATCATTTGTCCTTTGTTCAGAATAAACATCTGAAAAGAAGAAATTTAAAGACACTTTGCAGGGTGCAATAAAATTGTGGGACTCCTGAAGGAAATTTTGTAGTGATTCAGCATTCAGAACAATTCTTGCAAGACTGAAAGTAGAAAGTAAGAACAAGTCCATCTATCATTGTTAAAGCCAGGCAGCTGCACTGGCAATATGCTAACATTCAAAGCTTTGAGAAAAAGGGGACTTTTGATGTATGTTTATTAGTTATTATTATTTATTAATTAAGTTTATTGAATGGATATTAAACAGGTTATTATTAACTGTTTAGTATGCTTCATGTGTGTATACATGCATGTATTTCCTGTGACCCAGCCAGTTGGCATTTCCTTTGCCAAGAAGGAAGGGCAAGAAATATTCTGGATTATGTGATACAAATTACAAAGTAGGAATGTAGGGATATGAAAGTTGATATGAAAATAACTGTGGACATCAAACTGTGGTCTTTAACAAGTGTTTTGAGTTCTTACGGTCATTTGGGATCCTCTGCATCATCACGGACCTGGTGCCACTAATAAGCACAGCGCTCAAAGTAAAACCAGACGAGGCAGACTGAATTACAACAGGCGGATAGGATCTAGCTGATGGAGAATAGGCTGAAAACTAAAGGTCTGTTTGAGCAAGAGATTGGTTTTGTTGACCAAGAATCCCTTTTAAAGAGAATCCTATGGTAAGATGAGCGCAGTTGGAAAACAAACTTAGGAATACATTTTCAGTAAAAGTTGGCCCAGTCCAGAAAATTTTGTATGTCCTAATTCAGTAGTGTGCTGGTCATAATCTGAAGACAGAGGAGATTTAACCTTAGCTGGATACAGCTGAATGATTCCAAAGAAAATACAGTAGCTCAAATAAACTAACGCAGGCAGATCAAAGTTAGGCTTCCCCAGCTTGGCATAGACTTCGTGGTCATGCAGAAGTTGCAGTACTAACTGTGTCTGTTCCATGTAGAGAAAGGAATTCTCAAGCACAAATAAGCAAAGAGTCCAAACAAACCTACCAGAAAGTTTTCAAAGATCAGGAATGTTATATTAATAAATGAATCAATCATTGAGAACAAGACACAATTTCCCAAGTTGTATATTTAAACTTTCCTTGCCAGGGATCAAAGACTGTTACACATGTATGCCCTTATTTCATGTGAATCTGATCCAGCTTGGTAAAAATGGACAAATTCTCAACTATTCCAAGACTTTCAATATGAGTGAAAGTGGATAGAAATCCCTAATACTACAGCATTCAGGAGCTGGTGTTTGTGGACTATACGGAAGAATCCATCCCCTTTCTCAAAAAAGATAGGAGCAGTTTTACTGCAAGAGGGATGGTGAGATAAACCTTTTCTACATATTTTTCACTTTTCTTTTATGAAGGCTAACTTTGTCTTTGCAGTGGTGCATTGTAGGAATCTGAACTTCAGCAGTGAGCTTAATAGAAAAGTCACACTGATAGATACATTGATGTGGTAGAGGTAAAGTCCTATGGCTAGAAGTGCTTCAGTCCCAGAAGGTCAGATCTAGAACATTTGGGACACTTGCAGCAAAATATGACCTGTTCCACACAAATATGGCACTTGGTTGATGATCCAGAAGAGAAGTGTTAGCGGGGCATTTGCATGTGAAAATGTCAGGAATATCATGAAATTGGCATAGTCTTTATCTTTATTGCAAGGCTTCCCATTTTGTAGTCACTGGTTTGATTATAAATCCTACTCAAGATGAATTATGGTAAGGTATGGATGACTTCTTTTGCAGTATCAGTGGATAGTGGCAATTTTTCCAGGAGCAGTAATATGTTGATTCTGTTACTGGACAAAATTTGGATGACTGGTCGGCATGCTATCAAAAGTATCTCTGGGCCAGGGGTGTCAAACACAAGGCCCGCGGGCCAAATCCGGCCTGTGGGGTGCTTAAATCCGGCTTGTGGAGCCAGCCTGGAAATATCAAGGGATTGACCCGTGGTGCCTCTGGTGGCTAAAATGGGCTGTGTGTGCTCCCCCCCCCCCCGTGTCTTGTTTTCACCTTCCATGGACTCCTGCAGCACTCTGCCAGCTGAAACTGGGCCAAAAATGGACCCAAAATGGCCAAAAAATGGCCTGAAAATGGGCCATGGGACCCATTTTCAGCCAGGAGAGTGCTGCAGGAGGCCACGGAGGGCAAAAATGAGGTGCAGGGGAGCCACGCGCAGACCCCCTGTGCTCCATTTTGGCTGGCAGGGTGCTGCAAGAGGCGTCTGTGCTGCCCCCCCCCACGCTCCCCCTGTTGCCACCCCACCACCCCTCTGCTGCCGTCCCACAAGGGAGAACCACAATGCTGATACAGCCCGTGAAGAAATCCATTTTG
>JANHFL010001650.1:171547-186907 GCA_032468155.1 Oxyrhabdium leporinum | reverse complement strand
TGAAGAAATCCATTTTGACACCCCTGCTCTAGGTTTTGCTCAAGGTCAGAGGGTGGGCTGTTATCTCATTGTGTTGGAAGTAATGAGATGCCGAACTAGCTGTCAAGGTGTTTTGCCAAGCAGGGCTATAAAACTCTTAGCTGGATATTCTCAACAAAGTAGAAGGACATGAAATAAGTTTCTTTTCTGAAAAGAATAAAGAAGCTCTATGTACAGCAGCACAGGTTAAAGTTGTGTGTGTATACACGTATATGTGCATGTATGTATGTATATGTGTATATGTATCTATCTCTGTCTCTATCTTTATCTGTCTCTCTCTCTGTCTCTTGTCTCTATGGCAGTTCCTAAACCTTGTCTAGTTGCTTTTTTGAGCCAACAGACCTTTGACCACAGCCCGTTCCTCAGCCTTGAAGTTCCCTGTCATTTGTCCCCACTTGTTTTTTGTCCTATGAATCAGAGACCTTCAACAGTTTTGTCCATTTCACTTAGGGAATGGTTGGATTGGACTTGTCATTTGGAACAAGACATTTTTTCTCATGCTCTGTACTATTTGCTCTACAGTAATAATGTTTGAAATTTAAAGAAATTATTTTTTCATGTGTAAAGTTTATAAGTACAGAAGAAACTACTATACAAATCAGCTTATATAGCAGCAATTTGACATGGTGCAGTGAAGAAAAAATAGCTTCTAATCAATTCCACAGCTGATTTTCCCTAATACTGGGGAGATGCTAGACATTAGGTGAAGCCTTTCTAACTAGAGAAGAAAATTGCCAAAGATAGTTATAGGAAATTTAAAGATGGACGTACACTGCTATTGAATGGGTGTATATCTTTGAAAGAAAGAGAACCCAGAATTCTGTAGCGGGAACAATTGGAGCTTGTTGGATATGAACCTGCTCTGCAGTTGTTTTTAAAGAACAACATGTCATTTCTCAAAGGATAGCGTATAAATTAATTTTCTATGGAGGAAGTTAACTGGTCTGTACAAAATGTTATTGTCTTTGAAATCCCTAGTGGATGCTTGGAATAGAGTCACAGAATGCTATCACAAAAGCAGATGACAGCTACATGTTTTCAGAAGCTGAAAGATTTCCTAAAGTCCATTCCATAATATTATAACAGGTAATAATAATTATAACAGGTAATAAACATACGGGATCTTCAACTGTATGTTTATTGCAATTACACTTTTCTTCTGAAGTTGCAGCATTACAAAAAGTATCAATAGTTGGAAAAAACTTAATCTAAGGTTGTACCACTAACTTCAGTGAGGCATAAAATAGTTTGCTCCAAATTAGTATTTTGTAATAATTGCCATTAGCTATATGGCTAGGAACTTTGGAAATTATAAGGAGGAAGTGAGTTTGGCCTATTGTTTAATGACATATAACAAGAAGCAAAATGACTATATGCACAACGATGGAGAAATACTGCAAAACCCACTATGTAAACAATGCAAAATTAGCAGAAATGGCAAATCTGTCTGGTATGTTCAGATCTTTTTTTAAAAAAGTACTATTATAAAAGATTGAAAACCTTAATGGACTTTTTGATGAAAATGAAAAAAAAAGGTGATTTTTTTATTTCTTGAGTGAAAAAAGAATTGAAGAAAGGGGCATTTATAATGTAATCTTAAAAGGAAGAGGAATACAGAATACAGAGTAACAGAGTAGGAAGGGACTTGGAGGTCTTCTAATTCAACTCCCTGATCAAGCAGGAGACCCTATACCCTTCCGGACAAATAGTTGTCCAATCTCTTCTTTAAAAAGTTGCTACTAAGAAGATTGCAACTTTCTTTTTTTCCCCTAACTGTATTGCTTTTTGCACTTTTTCTGTTGTTTTGCTCTTTTTAAATAATGTTTCTTTTTATGTTTTCATGTTTCTCTATGAAAAAATATTCAATAAATACATGTATAAAGATAGGATTTGGCAAGAGAACAATTTAATTTATATTACTCACATTCAGAACTTTAAGTGATGTATATGTTACCAGATCTGAAACAACATATTTATTATAGCAAAGGGAAGGAAAATAATCTATATTTTTGCAGGGCTCCTTCCTGTTTTTTTTTGTTTTTTTTAAAGAGCAAGCTGTTCTTTATGTTATATCTTGGGAAAGCTCTGTTAACTGTTAAAAATGCAACATTATCTGAATTCGAGTTATTGCCAAGAAGAGACAGGGTTTGGGGATTTTCTCAGAGAATTCACACAACTGGTGTTTTGTTGAGTTGTCCAGTGTTTTCCTTATTCTTATTATTGCTTTTAAATAGCTGAAAGACAAAATCTTATATTATTATAAATGTAAATACTATATATGGGATATAATACTAAATCATTTCTTTCAATAAACCTAAGACTGTGAATGTCTACATCAGGATTGTCCAATCCATGGGCCATGGGCCACATGCAGCCCTGGACAGCTAGTAATACAGTCCCACAGATACTCCAGATGAGGCTTCATTATGAATTTGTATAAGAACATAATTTGATTCTTAATGATTCCCAAGCACGGAATTTACCTTTGACACTAGTTACATTTTGGGGAGACATTTCCATTGAACTGCTCATCATAACTCCAAATTTCCTTCTTTTGTCAATCACCACTAGCTCATATCCCGTTGATGTATAAATGAACTTTGTAATTTCTGTGCTAGTAGGCATATTAAATTTCATTTTTTGCATTTTGAAAACTGTTGATCTAATTTGGAGAAATCCTTTTGGTGCTGTTCAATTCTGTCTTTAATTTTATCACCCTGAATATAGCTTGCTAACATCCATCAACATAGCTAAGCTTCAGTGCTTAATCCTAACACAAGATCATAGCACTGAATAATTGGAGATTTCACTCTGGATATTTACACCAGTAACATTTCACATTTACTGTATTCTCTGACTCCTGTCCATTGTTGTTATTTAATCAGTTACTGTTCAGGAGAACATTTGTCCTCTTATCTCATTGAAACTAAGTTTGCTCAGTAGCCTTTGGTTAAAGTTCAAGGATACAGTGCCTGTTAGGACTCCCTTGTCCATCTGCTTGCTAACATCCTAAAAGAAAATTAGGTTGATGAAACAATTATTTTTGCTAGACGCACATTTCAGCAAACTTTTCAACCACTTTTCCCAGAACAGCTTATCGTAAAGGTTTTGTATATAAGTGGGACATGATTTTAACTCACAGTACACCAGACACCTCTAATGAATTTTCCTTTTCCTTTATTAACTCTGTAAACATGGGAAGCACTTAAGATTTTGAACATCAAATATAATAAAGGTACTAAAATTCTTTCCCCATTCTTCTAATGAGCAATAAGGAAAGGCCATAAACAGGCCTTATGTATATGTATCTGCCCAAGTAATTAGAAGTTATCTCTGTCCTATATATGTAAGCAAGTTACTTCCATATTATACACTTCTACCTGAGTATTATGTAAGAGATAGTTATACTTGCTGGCTTTCTCTTTCAGGATGGCATTATTTCCTGGTGGCCAGCCAAACATGCTTTCTCCCCTATCTTTTTCAGCTTTCTATGAGAGTTGGCTGTGATGTGTAGAACTATTTTTGTGTTTTGACCTCCGGTGGGTCTTCTCTAGAATCTCTGCTTATCTCCAGTTCAAGAGTCCTGTACCCGGTTCTCCTGGAACCAACAGTGTTTCAGTGTTTTATTTGCAGCTATTATCCTTCCCCTTCTTATTTTCAGCATTCATTCCCCCCCCCCCCCCAAGCCTCCAGTTTTCTCCTTGCCAGCATACAGCAGCAGTACACTTCTACTCCCAGGACTTGCTACATATCTGTTGGGTAAATGAATGTCAGGATAGTAGAGCGCCTGGGGAGAATGAGTTACCTCACATGACCTATAACAGTGTTTCTCAACCTCAATAACTTTTTAAGATGTATGGACCTCAGCTTTCAGAATTTCACAGACAGCATGGGATATTTCCAGCTTTGGGAGTTTTAAGTTGATGCATGTTAAAGTTGCTGAGGTTCAGTAATATTGGCCTGATATTCACTTTGAAAAAGGAAATAATGTTAGCTGTTTTCTAGTCCTGATGAACAGTCACCCACATTAAAGAAAAATTGCATATTTGTTAATGAAAATGAGAGAGAGAAAGAGGAGAGAGAGAGAGAGAGAAGATAAAAGAACTATGTGTGGTAGTTTTCAAAAGTCACACCATAATTCTATGATCGCTGGCATTAATGCTATCTCACAAATGTATCTTTGTAAGCATTGCCTGACTTGACAGAATTTGTACAGAGCGTTATGGTGTGTACATTATGTTTGCTTTTACTTTTATTAATATGTATTTTACTGTAGTTTTGTCTAAAGGCCATAATAAAAGTTTTGATTTGATTTGTATAGGTGAGAGGAAAGAGATTGGTGCAATGGATATGTTCGTTCATTCATTCATTCATCTCTAAAAAAGCTCTTACTCTTCAATTTTACTGTCATGATGCATGAAATATAAGAACTTTTCAGTGGCAAACTGAACCAAATTTTCAGTGGCAAACTGAACCAAATTCCTTCTACGCTGTTACAGCTATAGAACCACATATGGTTAATTGTTGCACCTGAAGGATCCCAATAGGAATAGTCTCACCACCATTGTTCTTTTCCACTACTACAATTAACTAGATTTTGCTCATGATGGTGAAAAACAAAACTTGTGAAACAGAGTGATGCTATTTAATGCCAGGTTGGTCTGTAGTAAGATCTTCCTGATCCATGCTTTGGATGGCTTGTGTTACCAAAACCTTGCTGGGAAGGAGGTTTCCTCTCTCAGAATTTTGCCCCACCTAAGTTTCATATATTTAGCATCTTAGGAAGTTTCTCAAAGTGGGCTAGGGAATAGTCTCATTGGTTGAGACTGTGGATTTCAGTGTACCAAAGAGGCATCTAGGGTGATGGAATGAGTTGCTTTGAAGTAACTTCTCCAGTTTGTCTGTTCACTATAGTCCCTTGATTTAATGAGAGGCTCAAAGAGATAAAGCATCTAGGAAAGTGCATGGGGAAACTCAGGACAAAGAGCTGATTTGAATCTGACTGGACACTGAAAAGGACTCAACACAGTGGCAATTTGAGTGATAAAAAACAAACTGCCTTTATTACTTCCCTCATGGCTTGTTCCCTTTTATGAAAGGATCTTTGCCAAAACTATCTGAAAATTGTGAAACATTTTCACAGTATTTGGCAAACAAAACCCTATAGACATAAGATGAACTGAATTTCATCTGGACAGGGCCAATGAAGTTGACTAGGCCCTCAGCCTGTGAAGTGATGAAGGAATTGTTTGTGATTTCCATAGAAGTGAATTAGCTTCATAGTTGGATAAGGCCTTTCATGAGGAAGCAAGAAGTAGGATTTAATCAACAAACAATACAATTGTGGGGGGAGGGAGTTGTCCATCATATCTGAAAGAAGTGGTGATACATCTGCTATTCAAGAAGCCTTCCCTCACCCAAACTGTTCTGGACAATTTAAATTTGTTTTCTATCTTTTTTCTTGGAAGGGTTGTGGAGAAGATACCCTTGAAGAAATGGATTCTTCATTATTTTGACCTTTAATCATCAGGGTTCAGGCTGGGATGCAGCATATAATTTTTATTAATGATGCATACCTTGCATGACAGTAATCAAAGAGCAATATCTCAGCAGCTTTTGATACCATTGATCATAGAACCTTTTTTGATCCACCTCTGAGGAGTTGGATTGGGAGTACTGCTTTGCAGTGCTTGTTAAATATCTTACCTATTTTTCATTCTCTGTCGAACCTTACTGTTACTAATATAAGTAACAGGAGGGCACTAAGTATAGGAAAAAAACCTCACGAGTCTATAAAAACATTCCAGGAGGTTTAGCAAATAGATAAAATATGGACACAAGGCCTGCATACACAATAGGGACGTTTTTTTTCCAGACTCATTCTTGGCAAACAGGCCTGCTAACAGGATATCCTTGTGTATACCTCAAGTTCTAGGAACCATTTTTATAGTTAACCTTAAAAGGCCTCACCCACAATGCTTTCTTTTATTGTTGAAGTCACAAACAGATGTGAATGGTCTTGATAGAATTCTTACAAAGCAGGGGCTTAAGTATTTGATTTGGATTGATTTGGTGCCATGCCAAATTAAGAATGCTATTGAAATTATAAACATACCCAGTTTTAGCTGATATAATATTTGTAGAGTGAAACAAAAGAAAAAAAAGGATGAAAACATAGGAATAAGGAATGTATTTCCTCCACTATCCCTGATGAAGTCTTTTCTTTTTTTACATGTACAAAATTGGAATGGACAGACTGGCTTTTATACTGATGATGTACAAATACTGTACTGTAAGCTATATTTGTTTTCCTCCATAAACTTATACAGATTTAACCCCTTTTTAGTATGGTAGTTGATGTGTGAATTATGAGAGGAAGAGACTTTTCACAGGACCTTTAGGGCAATTCCAATAAAGAACCAAAAATAAAAGTGTTAAAGTATGTGTGTATAAGTTTTATTTAATGGTTGCATTGATTGATTGAGTATCTGATTGGAATTCTTTTTATTTTTGTAGTGAACATGATATATTTTTTTTGCCAGCTGCTTTATAAGCCTGATGGTCTTTATTAATTTTAGCAAACTTAAAATAAATACAAAGTTTTTTAATGCATAATTATGTCTCTGACTGCATTAGGACTGTTTTATCACTTCTGTTTTCAATTAGTAAATAGAAAAAAATTATGGGGTTTTAGAAAAATTATTCTATCTTGTTCAAGATTCACTACTTTTCCCATTTCCAGCTACTTATTCATAATACTTTTCACTAGTTAGATATTCCTAAATTATAATGTGACTTATTTGGCTCTTGGTTTAATGTGGTATAAATCTATCCCAGGATATAAACTGAATTCTTTCTTTTGGGTCAAGATACCATTCTTTGAAGCCATAATTTGTTACTGATTAATAATAACTAAACTTAACCATGGTTTGACTTTTTGTCTTCACCATAAACCTAGTTCTGGTATTCCAGCATAGTGCTCAGGGCCACAATTGTGTCTTTACATACTTTGCTTGATACCTATCAGTTTAATGGGTATGAATTTAATCAAAGGAAGCGATGTGGCCAGCAATGTCCAGTTGGCTTACTTTCACACCTTTGTGCACTGACATTCTGTTTACAGCTCAGTGAGCGGGAGTTGTCTATCTGCTGTGAGCAAAGATGCAAAAATCTAGGCAGCCAGTAGATATTGATGTCTAAAAAAAAACAGTGACTGCTGCAGAGGTCAGAAAGCAGGCATCTCATCACTTGGCGCCATTAGCAAATTCCACTCTATACTTGCGGTCCCTTTTAAATTGCTAATACAGACCTACATGGCAAAAACAAAATATTTAGTGAAATTATTTGGCTTAATAAACCGGATCAGATCAGACTACAAAAACTCCGCTGATAACTCTCAACTATTATAAATATACTTGGGTACCCTTACTATCTTAACTGCTTAGTCTCTGCTGTTAGAATTTAATAACATACGTACATAGTTTCCTCTACAGCATTAGACTTTAACAAGGATAATTGAAGCTCCCACTTTAAGTTTTTGACTGGTTTTATTATTTCCCATCCAATTTAGAAGCTTAAACCCTGCGTCCCTCTCCCCTCCAAAAAAGAAAAAAAGAAAAAAAGACAGGAGCATCCACGCCTTTGACAAATGGCATCTGCATTAGTTAATAGCTGCACATATCTTGTAATTGAAAAGCCCACAGAGGTTTTTTTTTTAAATAATGTGTTAAGGCAGAAATAAAAGATTGAACTGTTTTGTTTTTGAGCTTATCCAACCAGAGATTTCTTACAGAGCAGTGCTTGTTTGCAACTTGAATTCACAACTAAAGCACTAGGTAATAATTAAGGATGGCTAAACAATTGTACACCACCATTGAAAGAAGCCTTGGTTATGGAGCATTATTCCATGTTTCCTTAATCCTCATCATCTTTCCAAAATTGTATGGGTAGGTGAGTTAAATCTCCAAAGGGCATTGTAAAATGGTATAAATGCCACCTGCATAACAGTAAGTTCATAGAGGCTCGCTGTGAGACTGATTACACTTGCACACTACTGAAATTGATGAGCTTCTTCCACACTGATTACCATGGCCTAAAGAAACAGAATATCCTGTAATAACTTTGTGGGTATTTAGAAAGTGCAAAACAACCTTTTGGAGCCAAAGATTGTATTTCATATTTGGAAATCTTGGGCTGGGATTGTTTAGAACATGGCTGCTGTGGATAGCATGGGCAGGCACAAAAGTCTCCTTCAGTAGAAAATAAATATTTCTTCCAGCTCATTTCTGCCCTTTCTCCTCTTGATGCTCCATATCATCTCAGCTTGCCTTTGACAGCTTTCTTGACAGAACGAAACATGTCCAACCACCTGTCATTATTCATAAGACTGCTGATGGGACCTCTGTGGGATGCAGAGGCATTCTTGTAAGCGCTTTGAAGCCATCGTTTTGTTCTACAACATGCAAGTTTCCTATTTATAATTTTTAATGAAAAGAAATAAATATAAACGTAGATAGGAACAGGAGCCAGTCAAGCACAAAGAACTTATCTGCAGAGTCATTGGAACTGAATTCAGTCATGTCTGTTTGTTTGTTTATTGGGTAAATTCATATAACCGCGCAACCCACACAGGTACTCTGGGTAGTTTATAAAGTTACAAATAAAAAAAATAACAGAAGAATAACAACAGAAATATAGGTATTCCTCAAAGTTACAATGGCCCATAAAGCACTCCCATCTGTTGAAAAATGATTGTGGTCCCTCAGGGTCACATGAGACCGCATGTTAGATGGATCAGTTTTATGAACTTTTGTGGCATTCCCTGGTCACGTGACTGCAATCCGTTTTGCTGATTTCTGGCAAAAAAAACAAAGCAAAAAACCCATTCATTTGACAGAAACTGCTGTGAAAAGGCCATAAAATTATTTCTGGTCATTTGAGTAACTTAAATTATGACCATAAGAACTTAACGACTGGTTTTCTGTTCCCAATTGTGGATATAAGTCAAGGACTACCTGTAATTAAAAATAACACTAAAAACTATAAAAACATCTGTGTCATAGCACACATAATTTCCTTAGCAATACAACTTTCAAGCATAAGAAGTAAGGAGCCAGAATTGTCCTCAATTCGGGTTTGAGCCTGGTGATGAAGACGATGAAGAACGCCAGACACGAGGTGCAAGTTTTGTCTCCTTTTATTAAAGTTCTCCAAGAAAAGGGGTCCTGGTTAGAAAACACCTAGGAACCCCAAACAATAGAATTAAGAAAGTTTTATACATTTTCACTAAAGCGGAAGGCATGATAAGGTGAGATATATAAAACAACTCATTTAGTAAACATTTTTAGTAATGATCTAACAATTGTCCTATTGGTCTCTTGCCATCCCTATTCCTAAGCTTTGGCTAATGAATGTTCCAGGAGTTATCCAATATATATTCTATTTTCTCCAGGCCATCCCTATTCCTAACTTCTAGCTGAGGTATGCAAGATGTGTAACTCTTTGTTACAATTATCTGTCCTCTAACCACCTAGAATTGATACTAGTGTTAAATGTGCATATTCTCTGTGAATAAACATTCTTTGTTCTTGCCAGACAGACTCCACAATTACAGGCATTCCAGGGGTTTTTTTTCAAGCGCATGCCATAGCCTTGCTTTGTTTCAGCAGACAGCCCATCAGAATGGTTCAAATAACCTCAGGTTTATTAAATGCTAACACTTTTTACAAAAATCGGAACTACTAACAGTCAAAGGAAACTGGAGGTAAATAAGGGCCAACGGAATTCAGGGTGGGCTGGACTTAGATTTCTTGCGGGTGCAAAGGGACTCAAAACTAACGATATGCTTGACCCCTCCCTCGGATTCAGCCTGGTCATCTCCTACAATAGCCACTTTGCAAGCTCCATACCTGCCTTCCTAGATCCCCAGACCAGAAGGCAAAGCCAAGGTTTCAGCCTATTCTGAAAAGCCAGCAAGATGTGGCTGATTTGACCTCAGAACTTCCAAAGAGTCCGTGCTGTGACAGAAAAGGTTTCCCTCCTGGGTGCCATTGGATGGCATGCTCTTGTGGATGGGAGCTAGAACATGTAGCCTAGGACTCTTGCTTGCTTGGCCATTCTTTTCCTTCTTAATTAGCCCCAAACCCTCAAGAGTTCCAGGAACTTAATAAAGCTATTTTTCTTGATGAGTTTAAAAAGTACCTTAACAAGGAGAATGAACTGAAGTCAAGTTAAACTGGTGTTTTAGGTCCTCATTAAAGGCCACAGCATGAAGCCCAAGGTCTGCGTGCGTGAGCCTGAGACACGCTGGTGTACCACAAAACATCTCGGATTTACATTTAATTAGACAAATTATATGCAACCTAGTCGATGCCCTAAGAGTGTAATCAACATTACGGTTAATAAGGAGACTACAGACGGCAGGGGGAAAAAAATGTAAACCCTGTACCGAGAAGAAAATTAACACCAGGAGCCAAACTTAAAAGCTCACATGAAATCTCAATATCGATTTGTTATAGTCTTCTTCCTGATTTTTTTTAAAAAGGTATTATTTATGGTGACTTCCCTCCATTCTGTTTAAGGTTTGCATGACTTGCAAGCCCATCAGACTGAAATATGTTGCGAAGGAAAGTTGTGGTGGTTGCGTTTTTTATTTTCTGTGCAGGCCAGTTAACGCTGACTCATGCAGGTTCAGTGAAATACTGACTGCTTTGGTCAAGCAAACAGAGAGGGCAAGCAGTGAAGGAAAAAGTCTGGGAGGAAATGTTGGATAAAACTGGTTTGGTATTCTGCTACGATCTGCGGACAGAGGCAGCTTTCTCTTTGGGTCCCTGCTATTTACTAGCTGCCTTTTATTACCATGCTTATCAGCTAAACAGCAGCAGACATAATCTGTGGTTCATCTTTTTTTTTTTAGTCCTTTTATTTTAAACAGGAGACTGTTGACAGAACATAATCCACAGCTTTTTTTTTTATTGCAGGGCTTCTGCGCGTGTTGTAGCTCAATCCAGCAGATAATTCAGGAACTTTTAAGTCTTTTCCCTGTTGAGCTAGACTGGTGGAGTCTTGGCTGACGTCTCATAAAAACCAAGGCTTCTTAAAGTAAACAAATACTTTCTTTACATCAGAAGCATGTTACCCAGATAGCGTGCTGGATGATAAATGATAAACTTGCATGAATTTTCACGTATTGAAAGTTTGTTTATAAATCTGTTACAAAAACTTGCCTCCACATCTGCCCAGCGTCCCGTGAATTCTGCATGGATATGGATGGAAATCAAGTGTTGGACCTCAGTTCCATTCCAGGCTCTCTGGCAGCTTTTGAAAGCCCAGGGTAGGTAAAGATGATGTATATCACACCTGGTCCTTAGGACTTTTGGACAAAAATGGAGAGAATGTTGGACATTATAGTCAAGCCAACAGCAAAGCAACTTCTGTCTTGCCATGGTTTCCCTTACTTGTTTCCTATTACTTATTTCCCCTCTTTATGGTGAACTCCTCTGCTCTTTCCCATTGATTTTCCTATTGACAATGGGCTGCCAAAGAAAAATAGCTGACAACTCTCTCTCCCTCTGGGTGGACTCTGTATGCACTGGGATAACTATGACTTTATAGAAACTTCAAAAGTGATAAGTCATCCTTTGTGATAATCCTGTAGCGAGTTGCATGAATGAATCAGCATACATTTTAGCTCCCTTATTGTCAAAAGTAGCTGGAACAACTATTTTCATATTATTCATTCATATTTATTACTGTAGGTTCTACAATGAGTCAGATGTTTATGTTAGATTTGGCATTTTTATCCACCTATCGAGTCCTTTTCATCTATTATCTGGAATAGGCAGATGTTCTTGTGATGATGCTGAAGTACCCAGGAAGTACGCTGTTCCCAGCTGGATGACAAATGACAAAATGAGTATTGCTTTGTCATGGTATAAATTCCATATCTTTTGAAAGTGTTTCAGGTCACACACATGTGCTGTATGAAACAGACACAGGATGCATTGTGCTGCATAACACAATGTGTTGTGTTAGTGTTGTGTTAGTGTATAAAATGATGAGAAATAAAGAACTTCAATGGATGATGCCAATGCTTGTCACCTAGCTAAGAAAATCTTGGATCGACAAATGAAAGTTTATTACAGAATAAATTAGGATTACAATTTTTTAAAGTTTGTTCCATTGAGGCTCAATGTGTTACTGATACATAGATAAAATGGTATGGTATATCAAACTTTCTAGATAAGAAGCGATACTCTATGTAGCTTCTACTTTTTGCAACCTATAGCTTACTTCTTGTGATCCAAGACTAAGAAAGAAGTTGCTGAAGGAGAACTGTGTGCAGAATGAATTTTTCAATTTCTATCTCCATAAAATATAAATGATCTTTTGAGACACAACCAATGCCTTTAATTTATTAAGATTCATGATCTTTTTATAATGGTTCTTAAAATGCTAAAAACATACACATCCCTGCTTACAATCTTCCCATTTTGCTTTTGTTCTGTTTTTGCTTTTGGTTGGAAAGTATGTAATCTATTTAACAAGGGGAGTTCTTGCTAACACCAATCTTAAAAAAATGCTAATTTTAATTAAAAAGTACTATTTTCCAAAATTCCTTTTGACTTTTCATTTTAATTTTTGAACTTTTAAGGTAAATGATGAACATAACTTGCAGAACAGAATATTGATTTTCTGTTTGATATTTTAACAAAATCTTTCCACTTTGTACTCTCTAAGAAGGTTTCTTTGCCCAGTGCGATATCAACATCATCACTATCATCATCAGCAATCATCATCATCATCTTGTTAGTCTAGGGGGTTGGTTCTGCTTTAATTCAAAGACTTTACTTTATGAGGAATTTTAATTCGTCATGAAAAAAATTTTTGGTCAAGTTTTTTTATTTTTTTCAAGATACATCCATATTGTTACATGTACAGTGTGGCATCTGAGTTTCATTCATATTAATACAAAAATGATATTGATACAAATAAAAATTTCTACATTAGTCAAACTTATATGGTTCTAATGTTATTACTCATATTTCTATCAGCACATAGTCCTTCATTCTTCAATTATTCAATATTTGCTGCACCCTTCTAATAGTAATAACATTATTCTTGGGCATATTTAATAACATCCTTTTTCAAAAACTTATCTTAACCTTTACTTTTCACTTTAAATGTGTTATGTAAAAATATGTATAACAATATTCTCCCTATTTCTAATCTCTTACTCTATTCTAATCTAATTCTTGATACATCAATCTTTTTTTTTTTAAAGAAAGAATCCTTACTACCCATGATCTCTCGCCCTCTTAGAAGTTACGCTTCCTTTCTTTTTAACACACCTCCCATACTCCTCCCTTGGGTCCTTATTTACATTGTTCGCATTCAACCCAACCGTTATTTCAATCTTCACTATTTTTTTGGTGCCAATTTACCCCCAGGTCTGCCATATCCTCTATCTTTTCCCCAAAGGTATCTTTCAATTTGTCCAATTCCATTTTTCTACCTCCTAGTATATATTCTCACAACTGTATTTTGTCCAACTTTATCTCCTCTTTCCTTTCTCATTGTTCCTTTTGTTGTGTAGTCTGTTCTATACCCTCTAAACTTTCAGTTATCTCCCTTGTCTCCTGGGTTTTATTTTCTTGGTTCGTTATTCCTTGTTAAACATTTTCAGTCTTTCCAGTTATGTCATGTAGTAAATCTCTTATCTCCCTGGAATTCCTCATCACAGTATCATAGACAGTGGTGAAATCTAAACTTTAACACCACCGGTTCTATGGGCATGGCTTGGTGGGCATGGCTTGGGGTGAGGTGGGAGTCATGTGACTGAGTAGGCTTGACCAACTCGACATCACTCATGGCAAGGTGAGGGCAACCGCGCATGCACGCAACAAGTCTTCCATGCATGCATGCGACAATGCTTCTGTGCATGCGCATGGCTTCAGCCATGCGGCAAGGCTTCAGCCGCACAGTGAGGCTCGACCGAGCAGCCTTTGGGGTCTGTTCTACTCAATCTCTGCTCTCCAGGGCAGAGGCTGCTACTCTCTGCGGTGCTGCTGCTTTAACAGCTGTTAGCTGCCGCTTTCTTCTAAGTCCCATCCGGAAAGCAAGGCCGGAGCTGGGGAATGGCATGTTCCCTGACCAGGCCTAGGCAAAGGGCAATTGGGCAGAGGCTCCAGATGGAGCAAGCAAGGCTGGAGCCGGGGGAATGGTGCTTCCCCTGACCCGGCCTAGGCGAAGGGCAATCGGGCGGAGGCTTCAGACGGAGCAAGGCCAGAGCCGGGGAATGGCGCGTTCCCCAACCAGGCCTAGGTAAAGGGTGATCAGGCGGAGGCTTCGGACAGAGCAAGGCTGCTGGGGAATGGCGCTTCCCCTGACCTGGCCTAGGCGAAGGGCAATTGGGCAGAGGCTCCAAAGCAAGGCCGAAGCCGGAGAATGGGGCTTCCCCGGGCCCCAACCCAAGGCGAAGAGTGAGTTGGCGGCATGCTTACCTTTGGTGAGCAGAGCTGGCAAGGCACAGAGATTACCTGGGCCGCATAGTGAAGGTGAGATATATAGGGTGGGGTGGGGCAAGCGGCGAGCTGACGAGCAGGCGGGGCTGATGAGCGAGAGGGTAGGAGCAGTGCTGGTTCACCAGGAATGCCACGCCAAGTGGGAAGGGAAGCAAGCAGCAGCAATGGCGGCCGGAGGCAGGCAAGCTCCAGGGACCGGGGGGGGGGCAGCTAGCTAGGCCGCACGGGGATGCAGCACCGGGTGGGAAGGGAAGCAAGCGGTGGCAGCGGCTTACTTACCCAGGCAGGCAGGCAGGCAGGCAGATTAGGAGCAGTTGGGCCTCAAGCACGTCTTCGTGGGAAGGCAGGCAGAGACACTGTGTGGTGACTAATTGCTTGGTGAACTTATATAGACTGCTAAGCCTATGCTGGAGTGGGGAGGCGAGATGAGGAGTGGTTGGGCAAGTGGGGGTGATCAGTAAGTGAGGTGGGGCAAGCGGGGGTGAGTGGCGAGTGGGGTTGGATGAGCAGGGGGTGGAGTGAACGGCGAATGGGTGGGCAGGGGCGGGGCCAGCCAAAGATGATATTTGCCGGTTCTCTGAACTATTCAAAATTTTCCCTACCGGTTCACTTGAACCGGTACGAACCAGCTAGATTTCACCACTGATCATAGAGAATTTGAATCATCAACAGTTTCTTTTTATAATGCCTCCAATTCATCCTGGTGAACCATCTTGTCTTGGGTTTTTTTTAGGAAGTCCAAATACTACTCAATGTTCTGTCAATTGTCTATCACCGCTCACAAGTCCATCCTTTTTAA
>JANHFL010001650.1:151823-168435 GCA_032468155.1 Oxyrhabdium leporinum | reverse complement strand
AGATAGATAGATAGATAGATAGATAGATAGATAGATAGATAGATAGATAGATAGATAGATAGATAGATAGACACAGATAGACAGACAGACAGACAGACAGACAGACTCTGCCCCCTTTGTATTTTCAAGTAGCTCTTTTGAAGCAATATCTTTTTTTCACAAAGCTACCAACTTTAGGTGACAGATTTATTTGCTGTTGGAGAAATGGAAATGAAGAGCTTCTCACTCAAGAAACAGAACTAAATCACTTGCCTTGGATTAATGGAGAGTTGTTGACAGCCCTTGTCCTGGAGGCTAATGGTTAAAATTGACTGAATGTCATATTTAAATATTCTAATTTTCTTGTATTTGTAGTGGAGTGTCCATCAGCATAAGTATTGTCCTCTATAAAACCCTTATTCCATTTAACTTAAAGCCTGCTGCTCTAATACTATTGCTTTACATTTGTATAAAGATTTAACTAGTTCAGTACTTGCCAATATCTTGATCTATTCCATTTTGCACAGTGAAGGTTTTTCATTAGCACAGCATTCATGCATGTTTGATAGTAGCTAACTGATGTAATTAACCAGCATGTCAAAGGCTATTTATTTCTTGCACATGCAACAATCTTTCTGTGGTAAGGAGTGGTTTCTGCTGACACAGTGTGTATGTAAACATGCTAAACTACAAGCCATTGCCCTCACAGTCTGCACTGTACTTGCAAATTACAAGTACTGATTCCATTTAAAGTAAGGTTAAAATAATGAGATTTGCATTAAATTTACCAGAGCACTATGTGAAGATGCAGTAAGAAGCAGTACAAATTAAAGAGAGATCAGAAAGGAGAGTCATAAGTCAAGGAGAGGAAGAACAAATTGCCTGTTGGATTGTAGGTCAATTAACTGCAGAAATGTATTGCTGTATTTCTATGCCCTGTGTGCTTTCTTGCTTGTTGCTTTTTTATTTTACTTTTTGAATCAGTTCTCTGACAAAGCCTGAGGGACTAATCCCCTAACATAATTTGTCCTTCTCTGTGAATACATGCAGAATTAAGCCTGTCTATGGTGTATAATAAATAATAAATATATATATATAAATAAATAAATGGAACTGAAGTTTATTTTCTTCACTCTGCCTCTTTCAGAATCATGGGATCGGGATTTTGAATAAGATTTAAGAAAACTATGCATGTTGAAATACAGCTTGATTTTGGAGCAGGCTCTTCAGGAAGAACCTGCATTATTAAGTATGATACCAAAATTATTTCCACTTTGAAAAACTCTTGCTGAAAACACTACACTATCCCTATACAGCAGACATAGCTTTAACATTTTTAGGATTGTATTTGTATGAGTGGGGAATCCTTTTTCATTTAAAGAAAAAGTGGATATTCATTCTCCAAATCACATTTGCTTGTTTATGCAGAGATTTTGTTCATTTTTGTTTATTCATTCGTATCCCACCTTTATTATTGTAACTCAAGGAAGCAGACATATCCGATGCGCCTTCCTTCTCCTTATTTTCCCTTCAACAATCCTGTGAGGTGGGTTAGGCTGAGAGAAAATGAATGGGCCAAGTCACCCAGCTAGTTTTCATAGCTAAGGTGGTGCTTGAACTCACAACTCGTTTTCTACCCTGGTGCACTAAACCAAAAATGACCAATAATCAGGGCAAAGTCAATGGTACAACAATACTAACAAATGCAGAACCTGCTTTTGTACAATATAATGTATGGAATTACATGATATATTGTCATTCATGGTCACTGCAGTACACTCTTACTTTTTAGGAAGATACCTCAATTAAATGGTCTAAGCAGAATTTCTCAACCTGAGAAACTTTTAAGAAGTATAGACTTCAACGTATAGCTTGCTGGCTGGGGAATCCTGGGATTTTAAGTGTACATATCTCAAAGTTGCCAAGGTTAAGAAATCATGATCTAGAATTAAAGAAAAATAATCACTCTTTTAAACCTCATCATGTGTTGATAAAAGAAAAACTTGAAAAAGAAGACTTGAACTCCAATTTTCTCAAATTGCTATATCTGTATCTGAGACATTACAAACTGTGTGCTGTTACATCTCAACCTCTACATCAGGGGTGTCAAACTCGCATCGTCATGGCGTCGTCATGACGTATCATGACTTTTTCCCCTTCGCTAAACCAGACGTGGGCGTGGCCAGCACGTGGTGCATCCGGGCCGTGAGTTTGACAGGCCTGTTCTACATTTTTAAGATGTGTGGACGTCAACTCCCAGAATTCCCCAGCCAGTATGCTAGAAGAGTACACATCTTAAAGTTGCTGAGGTTGAAAAACAATGTACTAACAGAGTTGCAAAAAAAGCATACAAATTTTCTTTGCTTTTTTAAGTCTGAAGGATTCAATCAGAATTAAGCTTAACTTGAAGGATAGTTAACACATGCTTAATATCCTGGAAAATACAGTGCAAATAGGTTATCAGAATTTAACTTCTCTTCCAGATGAAAATGTTCCTGTCAATAGGTGCTGGCTTATTGATCATGAAGAGTTGTGATCTGGAATGTTGCTTTTAACGCCATACACGGAAACATTTTATTCCCTAGTAGAGTTTTCAGATAAGGCCATTGGCACTGTTCTGGTCTTATACAGCCACACAATTTGTCTTAATTTTTGTGGTACTGTCTAAGCAAGGGTTAGTTTCCAGGAGGCCACCGCATAGGGTCTTATGAAGACCAGCAAGCGTCTTCATGTGGTCGGCTTGGCAATAAGATGATTTAATAATCTGTGTGCCCATTTTAAAGAGGTTTGGCTGCTTACCATCCAGCCTGCCCTCAGGCATGATTTACTTAACCATATGCTGCCATAGAAGCAGCTGGTTTTGATTGCATCTACCAAACTCTGAGGTTTATCCTCCAAACAGCTCACGGCTGCCACTTGACTTGGCTGTGTGCCCCTGAAATCATTTGTGTTTTAAAGGAGGACAGTAAAAACTTTTAACATGGATCTAGATGTTGACAATCTGAATTGATGAATTGATCCTCCGAGGGTCTATAAGCAATTTGCTGAAGCATCAGTAATAAAACTCTTGACATTATCCACTGCTTACTTGCTGATATTGTCTGTTGTTGAATATGCATTGCATGAGCTGTAATTGTGTATACACACACACACACACACACACACACATAGTTTCAGTGCCTCTCAAGATGCAACTGAAAATTTAGGTGTGCATTCTGTTTTAATATAAGCTGAAAGGATAGCACTGAAGCCAAATAGTGTTTTAACAGCTGAAATCATATTGCAGAATGCCCTGTAGCATAATGTACATCAAGGATGTATCTCTGGATTTCAGCAGAAATCTTGCTTATTTCTAAAGTAATACATACCAATAAAATTGCCTATAAGCACCATAACATCTCTTTAAATTTGGTCTAACATCAGAAAATATGTTAGAGATATGGGAAGGTCAACTTCAAGGGCAACCAGAAAGATTTGTTGGCTACTAAGGCCAATTCAATATTTGTGGAGCACACTTTCTTTGATATTTGACGATGGAGCCATTCCTGCAGGATGATATATCCAACCAAGCTTACCTGGGGTCATCTATGGCATTTGTGATATTATTGCCTTATTCACCACGATGAAATCATTTGCCTTTTAATAATGGAATTATCATAGTAGTAAGGAATATATTCACTTTCTTTTAATAAGGAGCTTATTCTGTTATTGAGCTAAAGCTGTTCAATGGTATGTATAGTGATGGGCCACAGATTGATTCTTAAAACTTGTGTTGCCTTTACCTTCAGAAGGAAAAGATAATGAGATTTGTTGCTCCTATTACCTCTGGTCCCTACCATAATTTATAATGTGAATAACTGTACTCTTTTGTTTGAGATTTGTATATTTTTTTAACCTTAATTTTGATATGGCATTTCATCTTCAAGGCTTTATAATATGGAGTAGATATTTGTTGGGAGGTCTTAATTTTGCAAAACATTCTCTTCTTGGACCAACACAAAAAGCTCATTTTGCAGATATTCTTCTCTCACTAAAGGACTATCCAGCTCTGTCTTTGCCTTGGATTCTTTGAGAAGATGAACACAGTAATTGAGGAGGGTCTTTGGTTTGAGAAGGCTGAAAGTTTTATTAGTGTTGACAGTGTGTGAACTTGACATCTTTGTAATAACAAGGTTTAAATTTTTGAATTATTCATGCCTTGCTTTGAATGTGGGCTTACTCTGTAAGTAGCTATAGTTGAGAATACTTGAAGATATTAATTAAGTAAACAACAATGTTCTAAAAGATCATATGAGATTTTTTCCCCTGTGTTTTCAATATAATAACAGGAAACTAGATATATTGCATATTTAATTCACAAATGAATTTTCAGAAGCTTAGAAGGAAACTTAGCTCTTGTTATATTCAGATAAACCATAAACTAATTTATATTCTCTGTTAATGCATATACCTTCATTTGAGTCTTATCCACCTCTATTGTGAAAACAGAGAAAAATGATTTAGACATAGTCCAAAATTAATCTAAATTAATCTAAAAATTAATTTTTAGAATGTAGCTATATTTTTAGACATGCTGAGTCATAGTTCAACATGATAGTCATGAACAAGATTCAGTCATAAACAAGATTTAGCATGAGCAAATGGGAGGGAATTTAGAAAATTTGGTAATTTAGTTGGTCATAACTGTCCTTGTCATTCAAATGGGAAACTTGTAGGTACCATTATTACAAAAAAAATCAATTCTAGAGGGGTTCTTTTTAGGAGATGAAAGATGAAAGGGGACCACAGAAGCCTAGTTATTATCCTGGATCATGTATGTCAAGTTAAAAGATGGTTCATTGTGGTGCATGAAATCAGCCTAAATGAACCAGGCTATTGAAGTAAGATTTATAGATAACAATAATACTATAATACAAGTATCAAAGTAAACTCCGGGGTTAAAGTTTACAATGATATTTGTTGTTAAAAATGTTAGATCTAAAGAGGTGGTTTATGCAGATTCATTGAGGTCTGTACCATATGTTTTAGAGTTGAATACCTGGATATATATTAAGATTTAAACATTTACATTTAATGTGACATTTTAAAGGGATGGCTTCTTTATAGCTAAAAAGAACTGCCTGATGGGTAGAGGAATCTGCTGAAGGCAAGATATTTTATACAAGACCCAACTATAATATTTTATTAGCTGATATCTTCCTTTGCTTTAGTATCAAATAAATATTCTACTGGAGTATTGATAGCACTGTTGAGATAAAAGCACTGCACTACATGGCTTTTAAAAACCTCCTAAGTAATTTTTGCAGGGGGGGGGAGGAGGAGAAGGAGGAGAAAACTTTGTACAAAGTAGATTTCAATCTACCTCTTTACCCTGGACAATCCCTCTAAATGTCATGAAAGTGTTTCTTTCCTGTTCAGGTCTGCTTCATTCTTTCCCAAATGTATTTGTTTGAAGTGACTCCTGTGTAAGTGTGCACAAAGTTAATGCCATTTGTCTAGCTTTGACACATGGTTTACTTTACCATGTATTGAAAATGGAATTAACACCATTACCAGGGAGGTCTGTGCTACAAAGGTCAGTGAAAGTGCAGTGCACAGAGTTCTGTACTAAAAATACACAGCACAAAATATTGTTCTTGTTATTTCCAAAGCTCATGATAAGACAGTTAAGGAGGAGGCATGAATTATGGTTGTGCAATAAAACTATAATGCCTGAACCTCAGTGTTTGACTTGTACTAGGCACACAGATATTTGAAGAGTGTTTACATTTCACACTGATGCACACAGTTCTTGGGGCACTTGTATACTTCTGTATAAGTGTATACGTAAGAGAGAGGTAGGAATCATGTGTTTTTCCTGTTATCTTTAATCTACGAAGGAGGGTAAAAGTAGATCCTGGGTTTTTGCATTCCGGTGGTTGCATTACCTTTGAATCAGCATGATATTGCTGATCTGCTGGCTCTTCCGTTCTATATCTTTTTTCTCATTTTATGTTTAGTGAAGTGGCTCCCAAGATTACGGCATGTAATATAAATCCCATTAGAAAATATTCTGTGATGTCAGAGTATAGACAGTTCCATGTACCGTAGTTGTTTTTTTAAAAAAATTACAATAACACATAGTCCTCAGCTTAAAACTATTTCATTTAATGACAATTCAGTTGCAAAGCCACTGAAAAAAAATGACTTATGACAATTTTTCACATTTATGACTGTTGCATGTGGTTATGGTCATGTGGTCAAATTTCAGGTGGTTGGCAACCAGCGTGTATTCATGATGCTTGCAGAATCCCAGGTGCTGGGATTGTCACTTGCAATCTTCCTAGGGAGCTTCTGAGAAGCAAAGTCAATGGGGAAAGCCAGATTCACTTAATGACCACATGATTCACTTAAAACAACTGTAGTGAACCATGGCAAAAATATCAAAAAAAATGGGGCACGACTCAATTAATAACTGCCTTGTTTAACAGGAGAATTATCAATCTATATTAAATCAAATTTAATATACTAATAGTACCTCAAATTTCACTAAAATAGTATTATCTGTTATATAGCAGGTAACACCTGTATAATATAGTGAGGCATTGCTCAGGAAACACAAGGCTACAGCCACATTACAGATAGTCCTCGACTCACAATTATTTATTTATGTATGTATGTATGTAAGCATGTATGTATGTATTTATTTATTATTAATTGTTCAAAGTTACAACATCCCTGAAAAAAGTGACTTATGAAAGTTCTTTTATACTTACAACTGTTGCAGCATCCACATGGCCACATGATCCAAATTTGGATGCTTGACAAGTGGTGTGTATTTATGGGTGGATCAGGAATTCTGGGAGTTGAAGTCCATAGGTTGTTGTGAAGTTGCCATAGTTGTTCACCCCTGATCTACACTGAGATCTATCTGCAGGAAGTTGCTCCTTGCAAGGGGAGGGAGAAGAAAATGCTGAAAGCTAGGCTTATGTTGTTCTGCAGAAACACTCACCGTTAAGAGAGATCAAGAAGCTCTTGGAGACCTTTAAGGTGAAGGAGCCCACTTGCTAGGACTATGGGATTTGTATCAGAGAAAATAATCCTCTTGATAGCTTGATTGCCAGTCATGATTATGGGACATGAGATAATGTGATACTGTAGGGCTGCACTCAATTGAAAAAAACATGGCTACAGTATTGGAAAACACTTACATTCCTAGGCTCATGACTGGGTGTATCTTGCCCAGAGAAGAATGAGAAAGCATACTGCACTGATTTATGAATAAATTTTGGTCATTATTAGTGATTTTAGCTTAGTTTAAACCTATACAGTAATTGCCTTTTTATTTGAATAAATAAATTTTATTTGAGCAATGGAAAGCTCTGGGAGGAATAATACTGCTTTGCAACATGACAAATGCCTGACTAGCTTTTTTCCTAAACTCAGTTTACACAACTGATATGGGAAATGGATTCTGGTTTGGTAAGAGAAGTGCAGTGGAAGCCCTTGCCTTTGTCTAATTCTTTTATAAATTAGACCTATTTAATTGGGTTATATCTACTTTTATGTATAAGGCAGATTAGTAGGCTTGTTAGTTTTCGCACTTTAGATAGTTTTGGCATCTTTTTGAAAGTATTTAAAAGAATGTCCAGGCTCAGTGACCAAGAACACCGAGCTTGGTTATGTTATATCTTCCCTCATTACGTAAGGCTGTGTCACTTATGGAAATATCAATAGCACTTAGATTTATACTGCTTCACAGTGCTTCATGGCCTCTCTAAGCAGTTTACAGAGTCAGCATATTTTAATGGTTATACATGGTAGACATTTTATTTTGTGCAGTTTTTGAAAACTCTAATCCTGAAACATCCGATGATTGCTGTAAGAGAAGGAATGGCAGAACGTGGGGGCAGAGTAAAAAGGGGGATCAGCCTAGAATTCTTATGTAGCCACAAGCAAACTTAGTTCAAACCCCTCTCTTGAATGCCATTGTCCCTAATTTAACTCAAACCAAGTGCTGACCATTAGTTGAGAAGATTCTTGTGTGTAGGGTTTTAGCAATAAATCAGTTTAATTGAATCTTCTGACAATTACTGGTGTTGATCCCATGGTGAAATTCATCGATCTTAAAAAAAAGTTGGTGTTTCTTACAAAAAGTCATTTTTCTGTGTTTACAGAAGAAAATAAATTAATGGGCCAGAGGAAATTGGATGAGGTCCTGTATTCTTACTGCATCTTTACACTGATCTATTGAATAGGAACATTCATTTTCTTTGCCACAGGATGCCACAGTAGTTAACTGGATAGTTGGAGATGATAGTATATTGCACAATCCTAGAGCTGTACTTTTCATTGTTGTTTTTTTTGTTCACTCTAATAAAATAAGGCTTTCTGCTTTTATCTAAGCATTGGCAAAACATATACCTATGTTTAGGCATCCTAGCTCTTTTTATTTTATCCAGCTTCTGGACAAAGAATGCATTTTTTCTAAATCTGGTTTGAATTGTATTCATGCCTTTTCTCAATGCATTGGAGAATTTGTTCTCACCTGTGGTATGTTGATTTGAGAGATATCCAAATTGAATTCTAAATGAAACCAACATGAATCTGAATCGTTCTGCAACTTCAATAGGATCTGCCCTTCAAAGTAGACCTGAGTAGGAAATTAAACTTGTGAATGTTAATTATTTTATTATATGTTTACAATAATAGAATCTTACAAGTCTGAATGTGCTTCTCTCTTCCCTCCCTTTATCTACAAAAAAAAGGGGACGCTCAGTCCTGAGAAGCTTTCTCAAATTACATTTTCTGTCTTGGACTCAAATTCCTTTTGTGTGATCGTTGTCTTGGTTGTGACTCTTGCTCCAGTTCCTTCAAGGTTACTCTTACAACCCATTACAATTACTTTTCACACTATTGTAGGGACCTTGAGATAGAGACAGCCTGAAAAGAATGGGTACAGTTTTCCCTAAATTGTTATATAAAGTAACTTTCAGGGTGAATCAAAAAAGAAAGAGAGAGGAAGAGATTTAGTTTTGTGACTGCCAACTCTAGTTTCTATTTACAGTGAATGATTTGCTGGGACTTGCCATCCAAGTGCTGCAGCGAAGAATTTAGAAGCAATTTATTGCAAGGCTGCTGTGAATTAAAATGGCTTTTTATCGTTTTGTCTCCGAGAAGCAAAAACGGAAATGTTTTGAAGGAAGTTGTATTATGTGGAAGTGTGTATTATTGGATGATTATTTGGAAAATGCTGAATGTCCAGGTTGAACCTCTGTCATACATCCCAATCCAGTAACAGAGCTGTAGTCTGAAATCTTTCATTGGGAACTGAATTGAATCCTGGAAACGGTGCGTTTTCCTGATGAATTAATACCCTACATTCAGATATATTCACTTATCATCCTTTTTTAAACTAATGTGTGCCTAAAATTTATTAACTGTAAGGAAACAATTTTTTCCTGACAAAATTACCTTTAGTGTTATTATTGGTAAAACGCATCATAGTTTGTTTTTAAAAGAAAAGAAAATGCAATATATAATGATCTTTTAAAAAGGTGGCTAGAAAACACAACAGGTGTCAAACACTATTAATATATAATCTGTTTATAGATATGAGAATTGTAGGAGACCTGTTCATTGTGTTCAGGTCAGAATTATACATCAGTAGGTTATAGGCTATTAATAAAGGACCTAAAGCAATGCAGCTACTTAAAATTATTAAAATTCCTGAAGCAAATAATAAATAAATAAATTAAATTACCTTTAATCTTTCTGCTCTATCCAGCTACTTCTTCAACAAATTATAATAAATGGCATAAGCTGATTATGTTGCAGTTATGTTGTCCCATCTTCCTGTTGTAAAATAAGTTTTTAAATAGCAATAATAAGTTTTCTTATATTTTACTCTTATTTTATTTGAAGCTGTAGGTTTCTGAAAATATTTTAGATATGAATCAAACTATGAGTTTATTCTTTTTAAAACACTGTCTCTAAAATTGCTGTTGGAGAGAAAAAAACACCAAATTGATATTACAGTAACCTTTGTAGTTGTTTTGTTTATGAATTTGGTAATGAATTTTCTTAGAATGAAAAGTGATTTGTATAAAGTTAATAGTTCCGAAAGTAAGAAATTACCTTAAAACTTTTAATCCATGTAGCTTTCTCAGAATAGATTGAAATACTGGGCTTATTCTTGTGGGCTTGGTCATGAATTGAGAGGAATTATATATTTTTTTCTAAGAATTTGCAGTACTTTTTCTCCCCTAACAAGATCCAGATGATTCAATAAAATGCTTTTTGCTTTCTTGGACAAAATATATTGCAATTTATGTTGTATGCTGTAGGACTTTGTACCCTATGGTAAACTTTTTATTGTAGGCAGTTTATGATGAGGATAAGGCTTATACAAAACTTTTTCTGGGAGAAAATGCAGGGGAATTTTAAAAGAGTTGAATGATTGAATCGGTGCTTTAAAAACTCCAGAATTTAAAACAGTGGGGAAAAATAAACATGTTTAACTTTTTTACAGTATAAATCCCCAGAATTCATGGAGAAAATGATACATAATAATTATCCTTTAATGCCTAGGTACTCAGAGGATGATATCACCAATATCTATTCTACTTAGTGATTAAAGGTCTACAGTACAACAGGAAAAAGTCCACTGAGATCTAAGTGTATTAAACAAAAAATAATAATCAACCTCATGAGTAGAAGTCTCAGCCCTTTCTTTTTCTTGTGAAAAAACTGTCAGTGTTCCTTCAAGAAGGGTTTTATTGTCTATAACTTTGAGGGGTACATAGTCTTCTGGTCATAAAAATTGTAATGATATAATTGAAGCCTACCCATCATTTAAATATCTCTTAATTTGAGTCCAGGTTAATTATGCTAGCCAATATGACCTCTATTAAAAGTCAGTATATTTTATTTTTTTAAATAAAATATTTATCCATTTAACTTTCCTCTCAAATATCAGAAAAGCAGATGAGTACCATACTACTGGGAGAAATTTTTTGAAAACTTTAACAAAAATGTATGTGATTTTATATAATAGATGCTCACTGACTAGCGTCTAAGCCATAAAACAATAAAAGTTAGAGCTTGATTTTTTTTAAATCTTAACTTTTTTTTCTTTCCATTTTTTTTTCTTTTCTTGATTGCAGCACTTAAAATTGAAGCGAAAAGTATGTGAAATTCAGAGGACTTCTTTGAACAGATTTGAACTCTTGGCTAAATGTCAGTTTTTTCCCAGACTTGTTTTCTGTTTCAACCAGACTGCTCCATGTTGCCGAGAATCTAAAATATAATAAAACGGCTGGGGTTATGCAGCAAATTTTGCAACATAACTGTTATTAAACGTCTGAAAGATCAGCTGCAGAGCAGCCTTTCTCAGTTACCTAGTCCAGTCCAACCCATCTAATCTAACCTGCGGCTTTGCAGAGTGACAATTGACTATGTAGCAATATTTGTCTGAGTAGCAATACCTGTCTGAGTAGAGTATTATACAGGCTCTACAGCAATATGGAGAGTAGTTATGCTTCCTTGGGACTCCAGTAATACTGCATTCTCGAAAAGCTAAATGGACACGCACTGCAGGTAATCCTTGAATTACTACCACAATTGAGCCCAAAATGTATGTTGCTAAGTGAAACATTTGTTATGTGAGTTTGTCCTATTTTACAACTTTCCTTTCCACAGTTGTTAAGTGAATCATTGCATTTGTTAAGTTAGTAACATGGTTGCTAAGTGAATCTGGATTTCCCATTGACTTTGCTCGTCAGAAGGTCGCAAAAGCTGATTATATGACCTTTTCTTTACAACAGACTCAGACTGACATGGAGATTATAAGTAGTTCTGAGTCACAGCTTGCTTTTCACAGTTTGTTGAATAAGCCACAGTTGGTTGATTTGGATGTAATTTGCATTACAAACTTTAATGATTGGGCTGACATCTCACCCTAAGATTTTATCTCACCCTAAGATTTTTTTATACCAGGGTATCTCAAAGTGATCATTCTGGACCCGTAAGGGGTGATAGAACTATCCGTTATTGTTGTTACTTTCATATGATAAATGTTTGTGAGTTGATGAACAATCTGAAGTGTTATGAAGGGGTCATGAGATGAAGAGATGGGGGACCCCTGCTTTATAGTATCATTAGAAAATTTAAGATGATTCTTCTCAATATTTGTATGTGTGCTTTTGAGTGGTGACCAGCCATTTCCCATAATATTCCAAAATCCAAAATTAGATTGTACTTCTGCTTCATCCCTTTGCAATCCATCCTGGGAAACAGCTCTTTGAGAATAACATATTCAAAGGAACCTTGGTCTCATGATATGCCTCATTCCCACTGAAATGAAAAACCAATATCTAAACAGTACTGTTCCAGAATTTAGGTTGAGAACTTTCATGGTATAAAAATGAAGACAAAAAGGTTTCCTTTCTTTTCATTGTCCTAGACATACTTTTTTCCCCCATATGAGGAAATTTGTTTATATTTTGAATGGAAATGCCCCACCTGCAACTCAAAGGATATCCACAGTGTAGACTTACCACTTCTCACTGAAAACCTGACCTTCGTTTCCACAAAGACTTTGGATCCTGGCCATTGCATTTAGTCTGGCTATCAGTGAAAACAGAATCTGTCAGTTTTGAAGAGCACAGATTAGAAAGGAATGTGTACGTTTGGAAACGTGGCAGCTCGCAGTACTGTGTATGATTTGAATTAAACCTTTTTGAGAAAGCCGAATAGCTGCAGGCCACATTTCAAGGAAAAGCAGCAGTACAGAGGGTTGTCTGTGGTTTATTCACTGTGTAACAGACCAACTTTCTCTTGTTTTAACACAGGGGAGAAAAATGGGACTGGTCTCCTTCAGATCAACCACACAGCTTCTCAGCTGACCACAAAAAGGAAGCTAAGCAGGCAGAGTGAGGATTAATACCCACTGTCTCTTAAACCAAGAGGGTGTGAGAACTTTTTATAGGGAGCTTTTTTTCCCTTCCTTGCCTTTTGCCAGACTGATGGTGTGGTCAGAGTTTAGACATCTTGAAACAAGTTTGCATTACATTGTGTTCCAGGCTCCTTTTTTAAAATTGCATCTTAAATTCGTTTATGCCCACTGCTGAGCTTTTAGCAGGGCAAACCACTAATAGCTTTGTGCTACTTGCTGGAGGAGTATGAAACATTAAACAATATGTCTTGAGCATTGTAGTTTCTGACTGCCTGACAGACTAGAGCCATGTTTAACGAAAGAATAAAAATCAATTCTTTATTCCATGAAAAGAATAAAATTAAAATTATGAAACTCAATTATTAAATGCCATTCTTGAATTAGTCATTCAATCATTTGTAAATTGTTGATCTTCCAAGAAATATAATCTAGTATTTCTTCATTGTTGCCTATTTTGCACTTTGCACAATTGTCTGAATTTATAGACATGTTGTTACAGCACAGTGATATATGAATGTTGTTGTTTTTTAACCTGCATTCATAAGTTCCACCTCTACTCTAATATTAATATCTATTCTGCAGTGTGGAGTTATTAATTGTATGATGTCATAATAAATCTAAGGGTATAATTTGGGTCACTAGTTAATAAGATCATTTTGTCCATGGAAAACTATATACCATAATTGGTAATTGTACGTATGTTTAACCAAAAGCAGAAGGTGTTTAACTGGCTCATCCAGAATTGTTTTTGATAGAAACAGCAAACTTGATTTCCGGCTGAGTATTATATTTCAAGGTTGTTATTAAGAATATTATATTGAAGAAATAATGTTCCCTGAAACAAGTATACCGCACAGAAATATCCTTCTTTTCAGATATTTTTTGATTATTTGTTTTTTGTTTATATGTGACTTATTGCAGAACAAGAAATAGAAAGTAAGTAGAAGCTTTCTGTTAATTTATTTGTGCTGAATTGAAAGGCCTGAGCTGAATTCAAATATTTTTTCACTGTTGAAGCATTATACTATAATAAAAGGAATCCATTGGTTACTGTCTTATTTTAAACTCTTTTCTGAAGGTACATTGTACAGGTTTGAATACATTAGCCTTTCGGTAGAATTACCGAAAACAATAACTAAGAGAATTAAGGCAGGCTAATTGTATTCTTTATAGTATATAATAAGGAAAATATAAAGCCACCATGTTGCACATAATAAGATAACCATATAGTTATAGAAGAGAGAGAAGACAGTTGGTATTTTAATGAAATGGATCATTATTAACATGAAAATAATAAGCAAATATGTTATAATGCGAAACTTTGGTCCTATATGTTCCAACACCTAGGACCCCAATAAGGCATGCATAGAACTATGTGTAGATACCTCCCTTAGCATTCAGTAGGCTTTATATTACCTGATTAGATTTTTACATATTATTTTATTTCAAAGCAATTCCATGGAAAATTAGTACATTACAAAATTTCAGCCTCAAAAGTTTATTAGTAAGCATCTCTCAAAGCCAGTAGGCATTTTATAAAATAAAATTAAAAAATAATAAGAGCGTGTGTTTCATTTGAAAGAGTGCTTACCTTCCCTCCGAGAAACAGAAGTAAGCTGAGGTGGCAGAGAATGCCCTAGAAAGCTAGTTGGGATGGTGAGAAGCAACTTCATCAATTTATTTTCTGGTAAAAGAGAATCTGTGATTTGCTCTCAGAATCCAAATAACCCATGCTTTTTGGGACCCATGGTTTAGACGTTATTTAATGGGGCGGTATATAAATATAAAATATAAATAAATAAATAACCGCCCCATTCCGAAGACTCGGGGCGGTTCACAGCTTTTATTTAAAAAACAATACAGAATATGAGTTAAAAATAATAATAATAATAAATAATAATAATAATAAATAAATAAATAAATAAATAATAATAATGACTCCGTAATCCCTTAAATCGGCAACCAAATGGAGTTGAGGTGAGTGTTTTACTGGCCGGATGCCCTTCCTGTTGCCAGGGCGGAGTTCGCAGCAGATCTATTCTCATTGTGCCCAGAGAGAGAAATGTCTACCTCTACCTAGGATCAAACCCACAGCCTCCTGATTGAGAGGCGAGAGCTCCACCTCTAGGCCACCCCACCACTCTCTGTGTTACTAACAATGCCTCCGAGTTACTTCTTGCTCATGGCAGGAGCATATATTTTTAGAAACCAAAATGGAAATAGCCTTCAACTTACAATGATTTGTTCAGTGACTGTTCGAAGTGACAAAAAACGTGATTTAGGAACTTTTTTTCACACTTATGACCATGACAAGTATCTCCATGTTCAAGTGATTTACAGTCGGATGCTTGATAACTGACTCGTATTTATGACCGTTTCAAGTGTCCCGGGAACCATATGATCCCCTTTTGCGACCTTCTGACCAGCAGAGTCAGTGGGAAAAGCCGATTCACTTAACAACCGTGTTGCTAGCTTAACGACTGCAGCGATTCATTTAACAACTGTGGAGGTTGTAAGGTGGAGGAAAACTCACTTAACAAATTTTTCACTTAGCAACAGAAATTTTGATCTCAATTGTGGCCGTAAGTCAAAGACGATGTCTGTAACAGTGTTGGAAGGGACCTTGGAGGTCTTCTAGTCCAACCCCCCTGCTTCAGCAGGAGACCCTATCCCATTCTGCATAAACAGCTATCTAGTCTCTTCTGGAAAACCTGTTTTTGAAAAATGAAACCTTTTTTTAAAAAAAAACACCACGTTTTTAGAACATGAAAACATGGCTGCCTTGTTTATAAGCTTCTCAGTGATTGGTTCACCCTGAATTTGGTTGAAGTCCAGATGTGGAGAAGTATTAACTGACATTCTCACAGTCAGGCACTCCTCGGCTTATGACCACAATTGAGCCCCCCCCAATTTTCATTGCTAAGTGAGATAGTTTAATGAGCTGTGCCCTGTTTTACGACCTTTTTTGCCACAGTTGTTAAGCAAATCATTGCCGTCGTTAAGCGAATCTGGCTTCCCCCCCCCCAATGACTTGGCTCGCCAGAAGGTCGCAAAAGGGGATCACGTGACCCCGGGGCACTGCAGCCGTCATAAATACATGCCAGTTGCCAAGCGTCCGAATTTCGATCACGCGGGCCCGAGGATGCTTCAACGGTCGTAAGCATGAAAAACGGTCGTAAATCCTTTTTTTTTTTTTTTGTAGCTTCAAATGGTCACTTGAACAAATGGTTGCAAGTTGAGGACTACCTGGGTTGAATATTGACCCCCCTGGTTTTTAGGTGGATTGAGCCAGGGTCCCGATCAGGGTGGGCTTCAAAATCCTCAACAGTGAGTTCGCTGCCCGGTTGCTGGGTGGGCGTGGCCATGGTGGGCCTGGCCTAGTCGGCCTCCTGCACCACGGCGGAGAGGGGGTGGTGTTTCACCTTCCCCGAGGTCCAGAAGCTTTCCTGGAGCCTGTGGGAGGGTGAAAACAGCCTCCCCCCAGGCTCCGGATCCCCTAGGGAGGCTGGAAACGACCTCTTTTCAGCCTCCCCGAACTTCCGGGAATCCCGTTTTGCTTCCTTCCCAAGTCTCTGCGCACGCCCTGCACTTAACCTGCATCTACAGGGGGGGGGCCGCATGGAGACTCCTGGGAGGGGTGGGGTGGGAGGGGTGGGGTGAAGTGGACGGGGCCAGCCAGGAGTGGGATTTGGGGGTTCG
>JANHFL010001650.1:88582-111114 GCA_032468155.1 Oxyrhabdium leporinum | reverse complement strand
AAATTTCTTTAAAACCCCATTTTTTTAAAACTAACCCCTAAAAATTTAAAATCCATTTAAAAACCCCTCAGTCAGGATGCTAGTTTGGCTTTGTTTCTTCATCCTAAGCATTTCCTGGGAACTTTTCCTTCAGAGAAATGCCTATCGTCTGTAGGCAGTGTTAAGGTAATTAATAATCCCATTAAAAGTCTACATGCTTCACTCTTCCTTCTCTCAGTCGTAAAATTCTGTAGCGTGTCTCTGCCAAACAGCAACTAAACCATGATCCCGAAGTAACTACAAAAAAACAAACAAAGCCCTATCACGATAGAAAAATCAAATGTATAGGTACATAGATTCAGCTGCCTTAATTTTTCAGATATATATCCTAGGCCAGCACTTATTCACAGTCATAAAGATAACCTGGTTTTCACTGTACAAACTATGATGGACCTGATATCCTTTTTGTCCTCTGGCTGATCCAGCAGAGTGAAAAATCTCCCAGAGTTGCCCATGTACTTTTCAACTGCTGCTTTGTAAGCTAAAGCAGACTTTTCAGATCCAGACTCTTGCAAAGTTTCCAAAACAATTGCTAAATATAAATATCGGAAGAGGCACACACTTTTCCTTCCCTCTCCATTGTAAGATCTGTACTTAAAAATACAGACAAGAAAAGCACCTAAGGAGAAAGTGCTGTCCATTAAATAGCACTGTCTAAACTTCCAACGTGAACCTCCCACAGCTTGCCTAAAGCAGTGGCTGTCTTCCCAGGTAGTTTTATCTTTGTCAACATCTACAAAGCAAGAAAAGCCTTTTTCCCTCTTTTGCAATAGCAGACCATTGATTGCTCCTCTTTCTCCCACGGATGTTGGCTCTCTATTTTAGTCTCTGGCTTTGTGTTTCACTACTTCATCCTTGGGCCTTTTGCTCCTCTCTGGAACTTAGTTGTCTCACTTTTTGAGTATTTTCAGTTACTTTGCTTCTGTTAACGGTGTTACTCCTTCTGATTTTGGCCTGCTTCACACATTTTATTAAGCCATTACATTGTTTGTTCGGTTTTGGCTTAGCTTGATGTATGAAGTCCTTGTGGCTTCAGTTTTTGGTTCACGGCCCAGACTGACCATATAAAGCAATAAGGAAGACTGGGTACAAATGACCGTGAACATCTGGGCATATCCTGTCTGTCTGTCTGTCTGTCTGTCTGTCTATCATAATTTAACAAACTTTTGGAAGTTCACATAACGTTTAAAAACACTTAAAATATATATCAATATATATATATATATATTTGTGCACCTTCAAGTCAGTGTTGACTCCTGGCACATGCCTGGCCCTTTGAGTGTTTTTGGCAAGTGGTTTGCTATTGCCTGTTTCTTTCAACTGACAAGACTAGCCCAATGTCACCCAGCTGACTTTGTGCCCAAGGTAAGACTAGAACTCATGGTCTCCCAGTTTCTACCCTGGTGCCTTTACCATTACCCCAAAGTGGCTCAGATTTAAATAAATAAATAAATTTAAAAGATTCCATATCACATACTACTCTGTCGTGAAATGCTCATTGGAGGAGAGCCAGGTCTTGTCTCATTTGGTAAATATGAAGAGCATAGGGTACAGCTAGAATTCTGAAATGGATTATCCATAGGGGATAGCTATGAAAAAAAATTGCTTTCAGCCTTCGATTTCCCCTACCCAGGACATGTGCGTATATGGTCACTGAACTCAGGGAAACATTTAGTTATTATACTAAGATAGCAAGTTGTTTCATTTTGAATAAATGTTTTATGCAATCCTAGCCATTGTAGCAAATCATGATTTATGGTTCAGTATAACTTCCATATCTGAGGTTTATTCAGTAAATCACAGATAAGCAAACTGTGGTTTAAGGCCATATATGAACTTGGTTTCAGACAGTTTTCCTTTGATGTAACTAATCAGTTTAATAAAGTTGTTTATTAGTTTTAAGATAGCTTGGTAGGAAGAATATTTTTGGCATGTATGTATTTAGTACATTGTGTGTGTATGTGTGTGCTTGTCACATAATTCACATACTTTCTACAAAGTGAGTTTCAGTGCAGGGTCACCCAAACAGCTGTTATTTCTTTTAATAGCTTCTTTAACCTACGTGCCAGCAAGTCAGTTTACAAAATCTGTTTTGTTGATGACTGCTGCGATAATAATTGTGGTGTTTGTGGCTTGGCAAAAGCTGAGGGTCTCCTCTGAGGACTCTTGCCAAAACCTTTGAAGGGGTTGAGGTGGATTCCCTGCCAGAATGAGTCACTGCTCTCTGTTTTATTTAGTGTCCTTTTGCCAAGGCTTTAGACACTTTCTGTTTTCATTCTTTTGTAGGCTTTCCTTCCCACATTGTGGTTTTCTTTGCAGCCAAGGCTCTGGGTTTGCCAGCATAGGTGAGAGAGTGTGACGAACTCTCCCAAAGCTTCTGCCAGATTATTTTAGGCCTAGTGATTTTTTCACTATGGAGCATGCTCACATGTAAAAGTGGAATCCAAATAATAGTACATTTTCAATGTAAAAGGACAATTTTAAATTAATACAGAAGAAAGTTTCTCAAATTATATCAATTTCAAAGGCAGCACACTACCTTCTCAGTAATAATGCAGCATTGTGATTAGTAGATTTCTTTTAAGAGTATTCAGAACAACAAACTGCATTAAATGCAGACATACATGTTCTCTGAGCTAAACTTAATGATAGCACACCATGTGTTTGACTTAAATAAACTCTGAACTAACTGATCTGCTGCTGTCTGTGGCTTCTATAGTGATGCTGGCCTGGCATGTGTTTGAGAGGATTAGGAAATACTTTTGGAACTGGAGTTTTAAAAACAAGGAGGTTACACCCTAGGGCCTCAGAAGCATAAAACAGATTGCTGAGATAGTACATTTATATACCCTAAACCACTGAAGCCATTTCTGTTTTAGTGGAGGTAGTAGCCAAGTCCATATATTGCACTAATCCTTAAGGGCACTTCCACACAAGCTATTTGCCCTGTTTCAGACCTCTGTGTTCTTGTGTTGTCATCTATATTTACATTGATCTGATTTATGCTTGTTCAACTGCAGTGTATCCCAAATTGCAGAAAAGGGGATTGGTTTGCAGAAGCTCTATAGAGTTCTTGAGTAGATTCTGACAGGAGTTCTTGTGCTACCTAAAGCCATTCATTGTGGTTTGTAAATTCTAAACTCATGGATTAGTATGAAATATTAACCCAATAATTGTGGCCTGTTCATCTAACCTATTAAGAAAAACATAGCTTTACATGATCTTAACCAATGATGACAAAAATACATATTGGTGAAGTTGTAGTTGAAGAATATGAAACAGTTAATGGACAAAAAAACACAACCCTTTCTTCATTCTTCACAGTAAAAGCAAAACAAAACAATGTTTTTGAAGGAGGAATTCTTACAGACTGTGGTGAGGAAATATTTTTTTTTGCCACTTTATAAAGTTCTCTCCTACTGGATTAGAGGTTTTCAATAAAATTTGATGATTGTGTCTTCTGTTATAATTTTTAAAATGCATAGTAATGCCTTTGGACCAATAGAAGGAAAGAATGTAATTGTTTAAATTGTTTATGGACCAGGTATGATTAGTTTTACATTTTCAAAACATTTGCCTGCCTGAATTAATGATATTTCAAGGAACTATCATTTAGCATTAGACTTCATAGAACTATGTAGATTATTTAAGGCCCAGTGTTTGGGAATTGTAATCCAACAAATCTATTGAAGGCTAGATTTAAAAGGCAAGATTGCACAAATAAATAAATAACCCAACTGGTTCGCTTTAAGAGATCTTGCTACATTTTGTACATGTGCCAAATGCCGGATTTTATCAAATGATTTGTTGTTCAGTTTTTTTATATTCCCTGGTAGAAGAGCAGAATTTAAAAGATCTCCGTTCTTGGAACTTTGAATTCTTTATAAATGATTTTATTACTTATAGTAGTTAATTAAAGACTTGCAGACTTTGTACATTTGTTGGACTCTGAACTTAGTTGGTGTTGAAGCTTTGACAATAGCCTGTGCTGCATGTTTTAATGAACAAAATTGTATGGATATTTTAAGGATTCTATGGTAGCTTTCAAATTTGGTATGTTTAGATGACACTGAAAAGCTTTATGTATGTATTTATCTTGTATTTAGCTGGTTGCAAAATAATGTAAACGGAATAGTTTTAATTGAATTTGTTACGTTTGGTTTAGTTATCATTTTTATCACGGGGATAAAGGAGTATATGTAATATTTTTTTGAAAGTTCAGAATCCTGTAAAATCTTGCAAAATGCCACATTTCATTGTGATTCCTTTAAGAATGGATTTCATTTGCTGGAAGTTGTTCATTTTATGGAGTATAAATACAGTGGAAGTTACGTTTAAAAAAAACTATTGAAAGTGGAAACAGTGAAAAGAAAAAGTAAAGGCTTTTTTCCTCTTCAGTGTGACAAACCATAGAATTTAAGACAGTACAACAGACTTAGTGAATGGCTGTTGGAAAGTTTCTTTCTGTTCACCAGCACGTTGATTATCCTGATAATAGAGCCATTCAGTTATATATTTTTCCAGCATAACAAGGAATAAAATAATTGTACATGAAATCTTCATAGAACTCCACAATAGATAAATGGATTAATTTAAGAACAGAAAGTGAAAGAAAATTTCATCAAGATAATGGATCCGATTAATTAAAATATTTGCAAAAGTTCTATTGTCTTTAAATAATATCCCATTAAAGTTGGATGAAGTTTACTTGAAGCTTTTACTTGGGAGCTTCATTTTGTTCTGTTTAGCAGCTCAGTCACATAACATACCCGAAGACAGTTCTATCAGCAAATGTTTTGTTTTCCAAGGTTCGTGTAAGTATTTAACATCAACTGCTAAGTCAGTTAAATGAAATATTTCCATCCCTACAGCACCAGCAATAGTTCATAGGACCTCAAAATTCATGACAACTAGGTATGTTGGAATGACATAAAGTCAACATGGCAGGTGTTCAAATTGAAACACATGTATTTTACATGTTAATAAGGATCTTACGATTCATAAAGGAGGGAAAGATTATGGTTATATATTTTCAGTATAGTAAAAATAGACTTTGAAGTACTCTGGAACTGTTCAGATACTGGTTGGTGAGTCTTGGCATGATAACCTTGCTTTGATATGTGCTCTATCTAATAAAAGGCACCTAATTTCATGGAAAAGGGGGATAGTTGCTTGAAATGATCTAAAATCTTCTCTTTTATTTATTTTATTTAATTTGTTTATTTATTTATATTATTTATTTTATTATTATCTCCATTCTTCATGGAGGGGGGGTTATACCCTTCAGAGATCATTGCTCTTGATTTCAAAGGCTACCTTTTTGGTTTTATTTCCTTTTGAATAAGGAATGGGTTCAGAGCACATTGGCATTGACAGAAAAGTTATGTATCAATGTGTTTGTGTTTTGTTTGCTTTTGCAACTTGCTGCTAATTTTTCAGATAGTAACTGATATTATTGCTGCAATTACTACTAGTGTATGAATGCTCTATTTGGTCAGTGATAATTACTATCTTGCTGGCAAAAGAGATATAAAGTATGCTAGAATTAAAAGACCTGCCTGTTTTGTTACTTATATGCATATCCAAAGTACTCAAATGGAGTCATTGTTTGTATTCTCCCATTTTTCTATCACATTAACATGAAAATAATTGATATATTGGGTAAATAAGTAATGATCATTATTACTAACTTACAAGTAAATGACTTTGCACACAAAATAGATGTGCATAAATGTGACAGGTTGCAGATGGAATGTTTATACAGATAAAATCCTTTACTAACCACTTACTCCTTGATTCTTGAAAGGTTAAGAAAAATCAATATCCTGAAAATATTAAAAAGAATATGAAAGATTTTCACGGTAATAATGTGCTTGGTTTTACAAATGTAAATGGTTTCCTTTTTTATTTTTGTCTTTTAAAATTTACATTTTAATCAGTGCGCTCTGAATTTCTAAAAACTTGCTCTCATGAAGTAGGCCCTACCCCTTTGCTTACATTTTTGAAGCCCTGAGAGAAAAAATTCTTTAATAGAGCTGTGCTATGCTCCAAATTAAATTCCATAAAGATGCTTCTGAGTGCCCAGGGAGTAAATGTGCACTGTCTGCAGTTCTTTGAAATCAGCCACATCTTCCAGAAACATGTGGTAGTAGAGGAAGAATTTCAATATACCTACTTCTGCTGTTACTTGCAAAGAAGAGAATGTGTAAACGTTCAAGTAATATCCATATGAAGGGGGAAAAATTAACAGTAGTGAGCAAAGAAATAATATTTTGTCCATATTTTAATCTATAAAAGAGATGTCAGTGAGATGTCAGCAAAAACTGATCTTAGACACTTGAATATTTTCAGACGTTTCAGGATCGCATGAAGTGCTAGTACCACTTTATAATGTCTTGCTAGGCCACACAAGGTATATTAAATCCAGTTTTGGTTGCCACCATATAAAAAAGGTGTTGAAACTCTGGAAAAAAGTGCATAAGAGTTAACAAAGATGATTAGGGGGCAGGAGGCTAAAAGAAGAACACTTGCAGGGATTGGGTATATCTAGTTTAATGAAATGAAGGACTAGGAGTGACATGATAACAACGTTGGCTGCCATGAAGAAGGGGTGTGTGTGTCATCCTATTCTTCAAAGCACCTGAAGGTAGAACAAGAAGCAATGGATGGAAACTAATCAAGGAGAGAACCAACCTAGAAATAATACATTTTGTTGCCTTCAGAAGTTCTGAGTGCTCAATCACTTTAAGAAGAGATTGGACAACCACTTGTCTGAAATTGTACAGGGTCTCCTGCTTGAGCAGGAGATTGGACTAAAAGTCTCCAAGGTCCCTTCCAATATCCTGTTATTGTGTAGTAAAGGCCAAAGTGGTCACAGTGGTGGTAAGAGCACTCAGCGAATTTGGGAAGGTGCTTGTTGTCTGTTCTTGTGCACAGTTGCCAGAAACAACATCAGAGCTCATTGTCCGGAAGAGTGTGGTCGTAGAAACAGCTAATGTACTATATGCAGAACCCTCAAATTCCCAGGACTCTGATAGAGAACTGACAATCAAAGTAGGTGTGTACTGTACCACTCATAGGGTTAAGAAGGGAATTTATATGATTAGGTTCTTGAGTTTGTTTTTTCTTGAGCTAACAATACTAAAGACTATTGTTTAAGAATAATGAGCTTAAAAAACAGATTGCAGAGTTTGCACACAGTGAATTGTAATTAAAGTTTATGAGGTGCTTATTATATCAACAACTGGCAGGAGAACCCCTGAGCAGCAGGTGACCCTAAACATGTGATGTCCTAGCAGCCAGGATCTTTCTTTTTTTCCCATTGGCTCAACCATCTGAAAAACTAAATTGAAAAAAAAACAAAACCCGGAGGCTGTATATTTTCTTGGGGCCCCTGGGGAAGTATGGAATACAGCTTCCTTCTGCTTTGCTGGGATATAGCCAAAAACTGTCCAGAAGTTCAGCTTCAACAGAGCCTTGTTGAAGAGGGGGAAACCAACCTTCCACCCATCGCCCATTGGACTCTAAATCTGACATTTCCCACAGGTTTTTTTAAGCAGTGATGTCGCTGTGTCAGCAATATGGTCTGAATTTTATGCATTCTATTGTTAGCAAAGGTTCAGTCAAGTTTCCAAGGGATTTCAAATGCTTCTCTCCACTGTCCAGAAGTTCCTTCTGTAGGAAACTCCAAGAATTACAAAATATCGAAACTGTATCTATAATCTGAATTCAGTACATGCAGTTTCATACTGAATTTGTTGTAATACAAGAAGCAATAAAATGGAATGAGCTGTGCCACATTTGATTCATTAGACATATAATATATTTTCTATGTATAGCTGAAATAAATAAAATGCAGTATAAGTTTCAGGAAAAAAACCTTTGATATAAAATGTTTTTTTTTATGTCTGAGAAGTGAAACTTTCTCAAGGTTTGGAATCTGAGCAGAAAACATTTTTTAAATTTCAAAATTGCATAGTTAACAAATGATAAGTACTATTGAATTGTTTGGGAATTTCTTTTGAATAGCTTGAATTATGACAGTTGGGTTTCAACAAATATTGTAGACATTCCTGTCATTCTATTTCTCAGAGGCCTTCATCATTCTTTCCTCCTGCAAAGGAAAGCAATTCATTGCTAATTATTTAACTGAAAATAACAGTATTCCTTAACTTACGCAAAGATCCTTGCCAGAAACACTTAATAAAAACCAGTTATGAATAAATCTAGTTCAGAAGATCTGAACTTATTTATTTACTGCCTATCATTTGTGTTTCATCTGAGAGGGGATGCCAAGGTTCTCCCCTCCTACATGAAAATAAGGGGTGGGGTCTAGGAAATGATCCTTCTCAGTGACTACTTCCACATTATAGAATAGCATATTCCTGATGTATGTCGGACTCTCAACTTACCACCTTTTCAAAAGGCGATAAAGTCCATTCTGTGAGACACATAGGACAGGCTGCCTTATTGGTTGGAGTTTCCGTAGATTGTGTTTATTCTATTTTTAAGACGCTGGATAACTATATAGGGATTGTTTAGTTATACTGATTTTCTTTCTTGCTGTAAACCATCCAAGATCTTTAAAGTAGTGCAGTAAATAATTGGTGTATAATTAACAAAATAAATAAATCATTCCATTGTGATAATCATTGGCTTTGATAAGAAGATCAGCAGTGTTTGAGGAATTGGAACCCCTACTTCAGCCTCTTGAAGTTATTTGGTGATAGGATGTCAGAAATTGTTCAGCCTGTTTTTCAGGTTTTACAGGCAGGAATATAAAAATTGAGGGCTTCTAGGCAGTAACTGCTCTCATCCCTTAAGCCTTAAATCTTTACAATTAAAAAAATATTCTGAAATTACCATTTGGAGCGCCTGAGGAGGGGAGAGTTCCTGTAGAATCTGTAAAATTGTTACTCCAAAGCATAAAGTTCAGAATTCTGCAGTCATAATAAGGACAAATGTAAATTTATGAAAAACTGTTAAAAAAACAACAACATTGAAACGAGCATAAGAAAAGGTGGTCCACCCAAAACAAAATATATTTTAGTCAAAGATCATTCTAAATTTTCGGTGGGGTATTTCCGAGGCTCTTCATGTTTTTTGAAAAATTATACATCATTTAAGTACAGAACGCCATAGAAAATAGCACTCATATGTTTGTTAGGGTCTAGAAATACTGTCCTGTGTTCAGTGGCATTATGTTTCAGATAATATTCTAAGTTAAATATAGAATAGGGTACCATTTTATGATCCTTCTACAGGTATCCAGATGGCTATAAGTAAAGGTTCTACCAGAAATGCACTATCATTTCAACTCACCACGTCTGTTATTTCTGTGGTGTTATTCTGAGATACATTTTTACATTTGCTTACAAATTAATGGTTTAATATAAATTTCAACTGCAGTTTCCCTGATTGTAGATTTCAATTAGATATGTTTTCTGTGCTTGCTTTGTGGCTTATCTGTGCATGTGGCAATCAAAGTGGAAACAGAAATGGACAATTACTTAAAATGTAGATACTTTGCACCCCAAATCAGAGCTTCCCAAAACTACTGCATATAGATTTGTAAGTTCCCAGCAACTACTTGTGTAAAGTTTTCTTGATTTGTTATTCCAGGGCTTACAATTCGGCACACAGAATTGAATGATGTCAGACAAACATAACGATTCATTTTATGATGACAGCCTCCAGTCTCTTTTGGTCTATATAAATTTATTGTTTATATGATCCTTTTAAAAGCAATTTTGCTGTGTTTATTGAGCTGCAGTGTTGAGCCATGGTGATCAAATTGGTTTATGATAAATATACTCAAGAAACGTATGTTGGTAATTCATTTAAAAAAAAAAAATTATTAATGCTTATTATTGTAAGTAGTATTTTTTACATCACATAATTATGTGAAATATTGACTGATATATACCCAATCTGCCTACTTCTTGATTTCCTTACTGACAGAGAACTATAAATATCGACATCTATTAAATACACATTTGGTCAGATTTCAGAATAAATTTGGTGTTTTGATCTGGATAGCTTTTGGGCAATTGAAGTGTATGACAACCTCTTTTTAAATACTCAATCTATGAAAGTATTTCATTTAAAAATTATCTATTTTCACTACAGTTTGCTAATAACATTCAGAACCATCTGAAATATGAATAAATTATTGATAGATGGACATTACATTTGTAATACAATGACCTTGAATTTATTGTTTTTCCTTACAGCACAGTTAAACTAAATTTTCAGAGACATTTAAGTTTATATATAATTGGTTATCAATATTTCACTAAGTTGTTACTAAAATCATATTTTGAAGAGAACAAAGTGGACTAAAGTGCCTTCATAAAGGTTTTCAATTATAATTACAGATATTATTTGGAAATATTGTCTGCATGGATGCACTATCCAAAACCATCCTGATTTAACAAAAATGAGAGCTGAGCCACTACCACACTTCTGTTTTAATTTAAAGAAATATATATTTAGCCAAGAATCCATCAAATTATCTGTTTTCTTTCACTTTTTTCATTGTTTCTTAACAATTTATATGGCCATTACCTTTATTTTCCATTAAACTTCAATATTCAGTAGCACTGAATTGACAAATTTTGAACACACACAATATATAGAAATCTGGTGTGACTTGTTTAACAACCTTCTGGCATAATACTGGATGGTAGCATCTTGCATAGAATTCTGGTCCCAGTTGTGGTCATAAGTCAATGGCTACCCATATTTGTATGAACCCAAGTTCAATTTCTTAGCTGATTAAAGACCAAATGCTTGGAAGGCACTTTAAGTAAAAGAAGGTAAATTTATTTAATGTACTGATGATTGGAATTGACTTTGGTAATTTTACTAATTATAATTATTCAAAACATATGGTACATGAATAAATGATGCAATTTAATGCGAGCTTCTCCAGCCTGGTACTTTTCATATACATTGGTGTGCTTACCTGAAAATTGCAGCCCAATGACTCTTAAGGCTACCAGTTTAGTTAGGCGTAATAGACATTTGAAAATACCTTGGAAATAATGAACAATAATTGTTATTAACATTTGTAATCGTATAGCATAATGTTTATACAGTTTGCTCAAAAAAAAAGAATCCAGGAGCCTTTTAGGATGAAAATATTTTTACTGTACATATTTTAAAAAATAGGGAATGTTGAGTTACTCCCCCCCCTACATATATAACATTCCTAATTTAACAAATTAAGTCTGTAAATATGAGGTAAAAAAGCCTTATTGTGGTGCTTGCTATGCTTTCTGGCAAATATGAAATAATGTAATGATTGGATAAAGATATAGCTTTGTCATTTTAATCAAATGGTTCAAGTACTATTATTTAATTATCCTTTTAATAACACTCTACTACATTAATCATTGCAGATAATGGAATACGATGTATCTGAATACAAGTATGTAGTATCCAAACCTCTTGTACAAGTACAGTATAAAAATAGTTTATACTATATAGTACTGTATTCACATACTTCTGAATGTAAGTCCCATTGAACATAATGTGATTTATAAAATAAACATACCTAGAATTCCTTTATAAAATTGAGTATAATGTCATTAAACATTCCTTTTTTAAAAAGATAGTAGTATAGATCTATGTAACTTATTTATGTTTGTATGCTTATTTGTAGCACAAACTCTGTAATTAGGAACTTAGAACAAATTTTGCAAATCAGCATGTTTGTATAGTATGTGTTTTATATTTTTCTTTGTTTTTATAGGGTATGAATTGCTTTAGTGTGCCATATTATTTCAGAGAATATCTTATTTAATTCAAATCCCAGTGATTTCATTAGCATTAACAAGTGCAGCCATATAGTTCAGGGAATTCCTCTATCAAAACTATTTCAAGAAGCAGGACTAAGATAATTGTACATTACAAACCTATACTGATGTTAATAACTAATTGACTCAATTCTTTGCATCCATATAGAGCCATAAAACCACTACTGCAACATGCTTTTTTCTTTTGGAAGCATTATATTCTTCCAGATGTAGCAAGGAAAATAAGGTAAATTACCAAGCTACTGGATGAATTCTAGATAAATTATTATGCAGAACTATATTCACTTTAGATGCAATACAATATCAAATTGCATGTAAAGCATTGAATGACAACCACCATAATCATATGGTAGTCTTAAATTAAATAAAGCTCTCAAAGTTAATAACCAAGACACATAAATGGAAATATTGAGCTATTAGCAACTTAAAGCTTTTGTGAATCATCCGATTCTCATTTCATCCCTTAAAATGGCTCTTTAGCAAAGTTTGTTACTTTTAAAGATGAGGATGTACAAAATTAATGGCATTTAAAACAACATATATGTGACAGATGGTATGGATTATTAATTTGGAGTAAATTATTACTACCAATGTTATCAGTATCTTCGTAATAAAAAGAAATGATCATATTTGAGGTTCAAACTATAATACTTAGGATCTTGCATATAAAGACTGGTACCTACATTTTACTCTAAAATCATTTATTTTACTTCTCAATTCCAAAAGTTGGAACAGCTAGTGCTAGGGAAGAAAATTGAATTGTGAAAGAACTATATTTTTGTCTGCAATAGCCATCTTGTTTTCTTTCGATTAATAATGTTTTTGTAGCATAAATTTTATCTGCTAATTTCATGAATGCCATCTTATTCAGTTTACAAATCAGAAAAAGGGGAATTCTATTGCACAGAATATAGAAACTGACAATTGAAAAGCATGGACCTTGCAAGTACTCCATGGCCGTGATGGTGCAGTGGTTAGAATGCAGTACTGCAGGCTACTTCTGCTGCCTGCTGCCTGCCAGCAGTTCGATTCTCACCTGCTCAAGATTGACTCATCTTCCAAATGAAAACCAGATTGCTGTGAGCAATATGCTGATTCTGTAAACTACCTAGAGAGGGTTGTGAAGCAGTATATAAGTCTAAGTGCTATTGCTATTCAGCAGATTCCTTTTTTTTCTCTTTAGAGCACTTTCTCATTCTAACTGGACTCAACTTCCTTCAGCTGAAGATCTTTGACTTTCAACTTTTGATGATTTTGAAATTCTTAAGAATAAGGGTCTCATTGTTTGGCCTTGCAGATGCCCTGATATTTCTATTCTTTTTTATCTGTTGTTGTTTTCTTTTTGCGTTGTGTTTTTGACTACTTCTGTTTTATTGTTGGCCTTTTTGGTGGTAGATACAAGGGGGAGAAGAAGACCAGAGGGCAAATATTTTTCATTGCCCTCCCTTAAGCTACCCCCTTTTCTTTCCCAAAGGGGATCATTGCTGAAAATTAGACATTTGACCAAATTTTGATGGTATGTTCTCAGAATTGCCCACTTTATAATATCTTATAATAAAAGAATGTGCCAGTCTTCTTAGAATAAAAGAATATGCCAGTGTTGTACTTTTTTATATTTCTGGGCTGTACGTGTTTTCATCCCATTATGTGATTAACTTGGCATCCTTTTTTCATGTTTCATATCTTTGACTTTGTGCAAGATGACTTAGTTGAGTGAATAACAATATTTTTAAAGGCACTCTGGAAGTCTTGGAATGGTCTTTCATTTTTTCAAGTGATGTATGACATTGTCTCTTGATTTGAATCAGAATAGAGCTCAAAGGGACCTTGGAGGTCTTCTAGTCCAACCTCCTGCTCAAGCAGGAGAACCTATACCCGTGATGGTGAACCTATGCCATTACTGCTGGAAGTGGCATGCAAAACTATTTCTCTGGGCAGGCGAGCCATCGCCCGTTGCTCTTCCAGATTCCAGCGCGCTGGCCAGCTGGTTTTTATGTGCATGGGAACGGCAGAAACCGGAAGATCAGCCACCCAGCATGCGCATGCGCACTGGCCACCCAATCTTCCAGTTTCTGGCATGCATGTGCATGTGAAGAGCAGCTGGCTGGTGCGCATGCGCACGCCAGAAACCAGAAGAACAGCTGCCTGGTGCATGCATACTCACCATGCAGCTGCTTTTCCAGTTTCCAGCACACTGCATGCGCATGCATGTGTGCTCTCCCGTTTCAGCACTCGGTGCCAAAAAGGTTCACCAATGCTGCCTTATACCATTCCAGATAGGTGGCTGTCTAGTCTTTTCTTAAAAACCTCCAATGATGAAGCTCCTACAACTTCTGAAGGCAAGCTGTTCCACTGGTTAATTGTCCTCACTGTTAGGAAGTTTCTCTCCTTGTTAGTTTCCATCCAATGGGAAAGGGTGTTCAACTGGGTTGGTTGTCTCTATTCCATTTCATGTTTAATGCCTTACTTCTAACCACAACCATTGTATTTAGATTGACAAAATTTGAGCAGATTCTACCTACTTTAAAAACAAAACAAAACAAATGACGTTATTGATTTATTTGAAAAATCTTAAAGGCCTCTCTCTTCTGGACCTCAGAAATTATTTAAATCCAAAGGAAGTTTGGATTTCAAACTTCTTTAAAAGTCTGCATTTCACTAGAGGAGGACAACTGTCCTCTAATCCTTTCAGTTTGGGTGTCAAACTCGATTTCATTGAGAGCTGCATCAGGGTTGTCTTTGATCTCAGGGGGCCAGGGTGGGCATGGCCAGTTTGATGTTACTTGTGCCAGGGGCACCTGTGATGGCCCAAGCACTGTGCCAGCAAAAATGGGCTCCGGAGCTCTGATTTTTGCTGCAACAGCCTCCTGCAACTCTCTGCTAGCAAAAATTGAGTTCAGTAGGGTCCCTGCGTCCCTCACCAGCTCTGTTTTCTCTGGCAGAGGTACCCCAGGCCAGTCCTTTGCTGTTTCCAGGGCGGCCCCGTGGGCCAGATCTAAGCACCTCGCGGGCCAGATCAAGCCCCCAGGCCTCGAGTTTGACACCCCTGCTTTAAAGTATCCTGAGAGAAATGTAGAAGCATTACTTGAGTTTCCGTATTGCAAAATAGTTTCATACTCAAAGGCTGTTTTTCATTGGTGGGTACATTTTGAATATTGCATTATTCTTGTTTTTTAATAGAACATTTATGTCTGATGTTTTATTTTATTTATTTTTTAATTTATTCAATCCTCATCCCTGTCCTGGGATTGTGATATTTTAGTACATCTCATTCTTCCAGTAGAGAATAGAAATCACTTAGAGAAGGAGTTTTCAAACTTTTTCATGTTTTGGAATCAATTAAAAAAGATTCCCAGAACCCCTGATCAAGAGGGAGTGCCTAGTGATAGAAAGCCAGCTGTATTTGAAAGTTTTGAATGAATTTCAAGAACAAATTGAAATTGTGGTTATATATATATTTTCTGATATTTTGAAATTCATCTCTGTTTCTGACATTGTTGATCCTTGTGGTTGAAATATAGCTTCTAGAAATCAGGAAATATACAGGAGGTTGTCCAAGGTAATATTTTTATTTATTTGTTTGTTTGTTTGTTTATGTATTTATTTATTTATTTACTTATATCCTGCTTTTATTATTTTTTATAAATCTCAAGTCTATGAACCTAATATTTCTTCCTCTGCCTATTTTCCCATCACGAATTTTGGAACAGAACCTATCAAGTGGCTGTAGACATTTAAAAAAAAATCCTTAAGTGACTCAATCCTAAAAAAAATATTATTTTTAGCAGTGTGGCTCTTTGCAATTGTTTTCAAATTATATGAAAATAATCTTAAAATTTAAAAGTCAAATTTGAAAAAAAAAATCTAGATTCAGTCTTAATTTTGGGATGCCATAATTAAGATTAAGTCTGACAAGATCGTCACCTTCTTGGTGATGTTATAGTTCCAGTCAGTGTTTTAAATTGCTTGTAGTGCTTGCACACAGCAGAACTTCTAAATAGAATTGTTCAGCTATTTCAAAACATTTGAGATTAGTACAGTGTGAAGTAATTTAAAACTATTGTACAGCAATTAATTTAAATAATAGAGCTCTGCATATGTCTAGAAAGCCACCTAGAGCCAATTGGAAGCTCTCTAAATTTTTAAATGAACCAATAAATTCAAATGGTGTTAAAATTCATAGACATGAATAATGTAAATCAGTTGTAAGGGTATGTTAGCAAATAGCTAATAAATTGAATTCTTTTTATTAAATTCTCTGAAAATAACCTGAAAGAAAGAGTAATATAGCGTAATTAATAATGAAATAAGAATGTATAATGGAAATCAGCAATGTTTACCCATATGTTTTGTTGGGGCATTTAAAAATTATGTTTGGATTTTATTTGGGGAATGCTTAGAAATTAATAATCTGTTTCTTTTCTTTCTCCCTAGCATTATATATATGGCATGATTGAGGAAATAAGGGCCAATTACTAACTGTGAAATGTGTTTTACCAATGAGGAAAAAACAGTCTAAAATGGTTCACATGATTTAAAGCTTTGATGGCAATTTACTCATATATTTAGTTTAGTTTACTTTATTGTCATTGCACCTCGTATTTATTTGGGTAATGATATGCCAGTATTGGTAATATTGCTAGTATTTAGTATTGCTACTAAAATAGTGGTGGAGGTGGGGAATTATGATTTTGCAAAAGAAAATGCACCGTATTACTGAATCCAGTTAGGGTACAGTCTTTGGTGACAAATGTAATTGTGACTCTTCTGCCATAGTTTACAATCATAGCAAAAGAGTAACTTTTAGAGTGATCTTTTCGCAGAACCTTCATCGATGTTTTAGAATCCCTCCAATAACGAAGCGCAAAAGTCCCTTTTCTACATAAAGCCAAGCCCCAATTGCCTTACTATAGAATCCGCTTTACCTTTCATTTATATAAGTATATCAGCTGTCTTCCCTTTGGATCTGAAACAAACGAACAATATGCTGTTGGAATGATTGTTAGTTTCTTTTGACACGCAGCTAGAAAAATGACTTCCAGTCTGGACAGTAGGTGCTAAAAGAAAAGTACCGTCAATACCCTGACTCCATTCAACTCTACATGGCAAAAGCTTAATGCTGGTTCATTGCCGGGAGAATATTTGGATTTTGAGTCCTATCTTGTTGGCAAATTCAAAGCAGTGGAACTGCAGGAGACTGAAAGGAGTCCCCTTCAAGAGCTTCTTCCTTGAAGCTCTACCTTTCTTTTAGACAGTTGTCATTATCTTTGTCTAAAGGTCACGGCCAAATTGAATAAAAAGAAAGCTGTGTGTTCCTGTCGCTGCACAAAAGCAGTATTGACTTTCCTAATCCAGTTTGCCGAGGGGTGAGAGAATTAAATTAGATATCTAAGCACAGAAATTGAGAGCCTTTGAAAACAAAGATAAGGAGACAGGCTGTATTTGCCTCCTCCCCCCCCTCTCTTTTTTTCCCCTCTCTCTTTCCCTTGGAGCACTAGGCTCACAATTTTGCAGGTGTGTCATCTGATCCATGGCTTGCATCGATCAAAACTGTGCCAATGCATATTTAATTAGCAAGGGGACCCTGGATGCATTATGGCCATCATCCATATATTGAATGGACTGTCAGACTTTTTGAATGCTTCCCAAACCCCCTCTTGCTTTGTTGTTTGGGGAGCTTCTGCATTTTGTCTGAGCGGCCAAAAGTTTCTTTGTTTTTAGTTGCTGATGCATACAACATCACTGAGGAGAATACAAACAAGTGAAGTCCTGAAGTGTTTATTTTGTCTAATGGGAAGGGAGGAGGGGTGAGGATTGAAAACCTGGGCTTTAATTCCTTTGGGTAACAGATTTTTACCCAATTGAATTTTTTTTTAATGAAAAAAAAACCCCAGTTAAATGGGATTTTAGAATATTATATTCAAAATAAAGCATTTTATGACAGCTTTAATTAAATCATGAATTAATGCCGCTGCTGCACTTTTCCCTTGCAGTAAAGCAAGGGAAAAAAACTTTTTAAAGTAAATATTGAAGTGTATTAAAAGATGGGAACAAATCTTTCCTCTACACACACAGACACACAGACCCACACATACACACACACACAAACCAATAACCCAGGGGCAATGCATTTAATGCTAAAATGAAATAAGTAAACCCTGACCCTAGTTTTATAGAGATTTTTTTGGCATTCTGCTCATTATTGTCCTCATGTATCGATTCATACATCATGGGTTGCAATAAGGATTCCCCATGCACAAAAGCTACTCCAGAGTTTCTGGGAACTCCTTTTTACAAGACAATTCAGACAAAGTATTGCTTGCTAAACAGATGTAATACACAAAGTCTGCTCAGAATAAAGGGCAGCAGACTGTGCACATGTTTTGGTTCCATTCAAGCTCATCCGCGCAGTCTAGCTAGTTGTTTTTGCTCATTTGCTTAGGAGCTGGCTTAGCACAGTTTTCCCGGTAAAGTAAGGAGGAGTGGGAGGCTGGAGGGGGGGGGAGTGTAAGGCCACAAAGGTTTGCTGCAGGGACTCCTGGGAAGTATATTTGCATACATCTTCTCACAAAGGCTGACTGCTTCCTGGCTTAGACAGAGTGTTGCCTGATAAACAGACTTAACACACAAATGTCTGTCTGGAATAAACAACAGCAAGCTTTGATTTACATTTCTATTATCAAAGATAATCTCTTTCACAGTGTATGGGAATTAAAAAGCCTGTCACAAAAATGAGTCTGGAATTGCTGTGATTTTACTACTATGTCAAGCTCGCTCTCCCTCCCCCACCAAGTAGCTGATGAGATACAGTAGAGGGAACAAAAAAAATAGGAGTTAAAGATAGCAATAAAGAATCTTGGCCCAAACAGTGGAATATAGGCATATCTCAAATAAATAAATAAATAAATAAAGTAAATAAGTAAGTAAGTAAGTAAGTAAGTAAATCTGACCTACATTAATAGATGATAGCCAAAAGAGTCTCTTGTAAACTTCATTGATTTGCACCTTGGTGGAGGGATAACATTTTAGAAGGATGTAATGATTAACTTCAATGGGATCCAAAAGTCTCACAGAGCATGATTCCAAACTTTTCAGCTCTTTGTGCTACAACTGTCCTCAACCCATCTGCAATGGCTATGGATAATATAGTCTCATCCATCTGGAGGATAATGGTTTTGAAAAGGCTTCTGTAAGCGGGTCAAACAGGAAGTATGAATGATGTGATTAAACAACAATATCCCCATTTCCAGAGAAAGAAAAGGGTTGCCGTATTTATATTCAGCCAATGTATCGACCTTCTACCAATACCAATATTCTCAGGGTAATCCACAGCAAATAAGAAATAAACCATTAATATCAAACAACCATTTAAAAGTTCAGACAATAGATAGGGCTGCCAACATTATAAACTTGATAGCATTTCACAGGTGTATTCTCTGTTCCAAATATAAAAGGAGTTTTATCTTTAAAAGCAGACTTATAAAGGTTACAGTTTCTCATATCTAAATGATTTGCAGCAAAATAATGACTAAATTTGTTTCAGAAAAAGGGTCAAGAGGCTTCATGTTCATGCAACTTTCTGTGGTTTTAAAGAGGGATAAAGTTTCAAGGATTTTGAAATAACATTACTGTGCCTATGACAGTCAAGAAATTCTGTCTAAAGGCTACTTAGTTTCAGAAAATCTGAAATGCTTCACCAAAAATAAAATGCTTGATACATACAAAATGTATGATTCAAAATCAATTTTTGCAGAGATTATATATTGCCGCTAGTACACTCACCAGTGATCTCAGGAACACAAATCCTATGAAATAACACATATAACTCTTGACTAATTTGTTCCATAATATCCCTATTTCAGCCTCCAAAATGTTTTAAGAGTGCACCATCAAATCTTGCTAGGATTAGATTTCTGTATAAAAATGTGCTGTAACTCAAATTGTTATTCTTCACTATAATGCCTCTAGCTCCATCTGTAGTAAGTTATGTTGGGCACAATAGCAATAGCACTTAGACTTATGTACAATCCATTTTTAAATTCCTTTTCGTGGGCCAGTCATGGGTTTAACTTTCTTTCATTGAAATTAATGAAATGCAGACTTTTTTTAGCGTAATTACATCATGTTTTTGTAGTTATTTGTGTTTTTAACACTATTTGACCAACAGTGAAAACTGACTTGAAAGAGATTAATATGTAATACTTAAATTATTATGTATAAGTCCAGTGGTTTTAATTTTTTCCAAATGGTACAATGTAGCTTTTCCTTGTTTTTCTTTCTTTTTGTATAGAATTGAAAATTAAATATACATTTTATCTAGAGCTGTCAGTGGTAATTTTATCAAAATTGCATCTGATACTTTTTTTAACTTTTATTATTTACCTGTTATTATATATCCATCTTTTTAAACCACATTGTTACATGCAAGCTCCATCTAGAAAATGCAATCCCTTCAATTTCCTCACTTTCTGTACTTGGGAATTACTTACACTGCTCTCATGTTGTCAAGATTAAGTTTCTGTTCACTGGCTCTCATCCAGTTTATTTCCTTCTCCTGGTGTTATCTCACCTAGTTGAGATTTGAGAGATATAGCTGGGTGTCATCTGCATATTGTGGTCAGTTTGATCAAAAGCAACTGAGAAAAAGGGGAGGGGGAAATGACATGCTAAAAATAACATGTAGTCTTTGTATGACTTCTGTCCATGTAAAAGCAGGCATTTCCTGTTATAATTCTATTCTTATTTAAGAGAGACAATGAAGTTCTTGTTTAACTTTCTGAGTACTGTATCCGGTAAGTTTTTTCCATGATATGGTATCAGCAGTCAGATTTTAAATCTGTGCCTTCCTAACGCGAAAAAAGGAAATCCTTTCTCATGCTATAAACACAGACATTAGATTGTTCTAAGAAAAATGCATTACATGGTGGAAAATATCAGAATCCAAAGAACTTGTTATTGTGATTATTTTTTAAGATGAAAATATAGCAGATAAATGTTTCTTAAGCTATGTATTATATACAGACACATTCACAAACACAAACCCTGAGCATTGTCACTGGCGATCCTACTACCCTTCCTGAAATTTGTATTTTTGAAAAGAGGATTTTTGGCAATTATTACGGCCCAAATGAAATATCAAAATAGGACGAATGTTGAACCAGCTATTAAGAGTTTCTTTTTAAATATCTTATTCCAGGGAAGGATAAAATATGCCATTGTAAGCAGTCTCATACAAACCATTAGGTGTATAGTATACTAAATACATGGAAAAGTTAAGTGGATTACTTGTTTATTAATTCATTCTATTTATGTTGCGTGATTCCAAAATGAGAATCTGTGTAGCTCACAATAACACAATAGAATAAAATAAATGTAATAAGAAAAGACATAAAACAAAGACCATAGTAGAAAACAAGAAAAACAATAAGATGGTAAACCTGGCAACAACTAAACATCCCACAACATTGAGTGGGAGACTCCAGCCACCTTATCCTAAGGCCTGAGAAATAGCTAAGCCTTTATGGTACTCTGCAACGCCAGCAAGAAGGGAACCATCATGATTTAAAAAAAAAAACACATTATTTTTTAGAGGGCAAATACTGAAACAGGAGGCATACTTCCTGAGTTCTTATAGATGATAACATTTGATCAATGGAACCCAGAGTGCACCATCCTTTTGACTCAAATTGACTAGGCAGACATATGGTAGATAGATGGTCCCTCAAATAGCTGCGCTCTATTTCATGTGGGGCTTATAAAATCATAATCAGCTTTTGAATTGCACTGAAGCAAGCCGACTCATCACAATCCCATGGACAACGTTCCTCCAGGCCTTCCTGTCCTCTACCATCCCTTGGAGTTCAGAGTCCAGTGACTTTTTGGGAAGGTCTTCTCATGTTCTTCCTGTGTCCAAAGTTACAGGGAAATGGAAAGACACAGAACTTCCCCCAGACTTTGAAACTATTGCTAATAATAATGTATTACATTTATATACATATTTATATTTAATAATAATAATATAATCGATACAATACCAAAAGATGGGAGGTTGTTTAGAGTCCAGAAAAGAGCAACAAAGATGATTAGGGGAGCAGAGGCCAAACCATACAATGAACAGTTGGCAGGAATTGGGTATGAGAAAGAGAAGGTCTAGGGCTGACATATAATCGCAATCTTCCAATATTTTATGGGCTGTCTCAGAAGATGGAGTCAATCTATTTTCCAAAGCACATGAGGGCAAAACGGGAAATAACAGATGGAAGCTTAACCAATAGAGATCTAACTGAGAATTAAGGAGAAATTTATGTCAGCAAGAATAATCAATGGAACAGCTTGTGGATGCTCCATTACTGGAGTTCTTTCTGAAAATGGTATGGGGTCTCCTTGATGAGAGGGTTGGACTAGAAGCTTCCTTCCAACTCTCTTATTCTGTATTGTGTGTACACTACCTGGCTCCTATTATTCTTGATATATTGTAAAGCACCCTCCTTTGTGTCACTTAGAAAATCATTGAGCACAGTTTTATTTCACCAACCCTTCAGTCCCTGTTAAACATTGGCATTCAGCTTGGGGGAGCATTTGTATATGATTGTTGTCTTTAAATATTTTAGTGTATAATAGTCTGCCGAGATTATTCTTATTGGGGGGGGGGGCTGTAAAAACTATACAATTAAA
>JANHFL010001650.1:78017-88482 GCA_032468155.1 Oxyrhabdium leporinum | reverse complement strand
TAAATCAGTAAATATTTTTGTTATTTTTAAAAAACAAATACAATGGAACTGAATCATAATGAGGCTTTATGCCTTTATTTCCCATTTGATCCCAGTTTGCGTTGTGGGTTGGATATGCACATATTCTACACCACGGGTCCCCAACCCCTGATCTGTGGACTGGCACCAGTCCATGGCCTGCCAGCAACTGGGCTGCGCAAACAAGTGAAGCCCCATCAGTGGGATGCAGGCAGCATGCAAAACCATACCCAATCCATCCATGGAAAAACCTGTCTCCACAGAAATGGTTCTTGGTGCCCAAAAGTTGGGGGTCATTGCTCTACATTATCCAGAAGCCATCTTTTTATTTAACCAATTGCTCTTTGACGAAGCAGGAGGCAGGTAGTTAGATTTAATTCGGGAAATTGGTCTTTTCCTCTGCACAGCCTTTCTTGGTCTGAATCAAGCTCAAATGTTCTGTGGTTACTTTTAAGTTTAAAAAAAAGGTGGGGGGAACTAGCTATTAGCTATATTTAAAAAAAACAGATTTCCCTGCTTCTAGTATAAAGAAAAAAAATATTGCCCTCATTTCATTTTCTTAGCTTTTTTTTCAGACTAAAATTCACTAAGAAGGATCTATAAATTAAAACAGCTTATTCTGTATTTTTATAGAGGCACCGGTAATTCATATAAATATGAAAAATGTAATATTTTAAGAGCAAGTAGTTAGCATTTTAATGAATTTTGATAGCATTAGAATATCTTCTCCAAGGGAGATGGGTGGTTAAGAAATATAAATTTAAAATAAAAATAAAAATATTAGAAATGTTTTATATATATATTAAAACATCATTGGAATTCAAAGCCCAAGTCTTCACTGATAACATAATAGTAGTCTTTGAGTTATGATCATAATGGAGCCTGCCTGTTACAGTCATAGGTTGTGACGGTTGTAAAGTGAGTCAGCACATGGCTGGGCCCATTTTTACGACCTTTTTTTGGAGTGGTTGTAAAGCAAACACTGCAGTTGTTAATCACAACCATTGCTTGCTACGGGATGTTTTTGCCAAACACCAGAAGTCAATGGTTTCGACGAAGGCGTTGTCATATGTCACATGACCAGTGCAAATGGCCATATGTGCAGACCAGCTGCCAAGTGGCCGAAATGTGGTCACAAGACCATGGTGGAGGGTCTGACTGTTGGAACTTTAGAACCAGGTTGCAGTTACTTTGGGAAGGAGGTCTATTGTAACTTTGACAGTTGAGGACTTACACCTGTATAGGCTTTGAAGTCTGAAATGATGAATTTTGGCTTCAGATTTTTTTTTTAAAAAAAATACTGTAAAAATTAAACATTAATATAAATCACCATCTTGCTTCCTGTGGGGGCTGTTTTGTTTTTTTAGGTTTTGTCTATTCAAAATGCCTCAGACTATAAAACCGGCTACTCTTCCACAGTCAGTTCCTATAATTTTGGACCATATTTATGTCTTTTAGATTCAAGTCAGTCAGAAAGTCCCAGCCAGCCAAGCGAAGCTGATATTAAGGACCAGCCTGAAAATGGTGAGTTTTGCCAAGCTTATGTCAATTCAGTCTGCATGTTTTTTAAGGGAATTTCAACCACAGACCCAGGAGATGCCTTAGATATATTAGATATGCCCATTTTCTTTCAAGTAAGGCAGGGCTGGGGAACCATGGCCCTTTATGAGCCTGGCTCAGGAATTCTGGGAGTTGAAGTCCACAAGTCACAAATGGCCATGGTTCCTCACCCTTGAAGTAAGGCCTGGATAGTTCTGAGCAAGCTGTTCATTTCAACCTGCAAACAAGGCGTGTGGGAAAGCACACCGTTTCTGGGTACAAGCTGCCCACTTTTGACACTTTTCTTTTCGTTGAGAAAAGATGAAGAACTGAAAGGAGAGTGGAAAAGATTAGAAGAATTTGGATTGCGTTGAATTTGAATTCAAGGCAAGTTCTAAAGAACAATATGGTTCCTTTGATCACTATGATTCAAGTAGGTAACAGAGCTGGATGGAAGCATACCTAGGTAGTCTGGATTATGTTTATTTTCCGCCTGGAAGTGGAGACTGCAAGGAAATCAGAGTGTCATTGGGAATGGCGTCATTTCTGTTGAGAAGATCTACCCCAGTTCTTAATGAGGGGCAGATTCAACGGTTTTCACCTTGTCTGTTGGAGTATAGACTATCTAGGGAGATTAATACCTTCACCAGTATAAATCATTGAAGCATTCATCAGTGATATGCCTAATCAGCATTTTCAGGGCCATGCCTCATGGTATTAAAGACACAGGAACATTTCTTAATATTTGCAGAGCCACACCACCATACCACGTTAAAAAAAAATTGAAATGAAAAATGTTACCTTAAAATTCTCAGTTTTGCCAAAAGAACAAATAATTATGAAATTAAGGCCTTTAAGTATAGCATACGGTTTCTTAGCTATAGTTCACTTACTTGTTATCAGATTAAATTATTTCATTTTACTGATGTTGGAATAGGTGAGAAACAGTTAAAAGAAATATGAAATCCACCAACATTCTTAACAGTTATGATTTGGCAATAAAATGTTGGTAATACATGGCTTTTAATAAAAAAGTGTACACATTTTTCAAAGAATTAGTTATATTTACATATATACTTGAAAAGGGGATAGTATTCATTAGCCCAGCTGTTCTCCTGTGCTTGCTGATTTAATTGCGTATTAAAAAGGAGTTGTTTCCCTGAATATATTCAGTATTCAAATCAAACATCTTGATAATTCCAAAGCATGTCCTAACTCTTGTCTTCAAAAATGAAAGGTACCTTGTTCTTCCTAATAGTAAAAAGTATCAAACAATTTTATGGAATCTTTGTGACAATTGCATTGAGTTTGTTAATGTGGTATAAGTAGTCAGTTATAGAATTATTTATTTCTAAAGATAAGGTTGGACATACTGGGTAAGTTGATGATTCAAAGGAATATTTGAAAAAACAGAAGTATGATCAAGTGAAATCTAAGTGGGTCTAAATCGTAGCACAAAGCTTATTTCAGTGGAATTTAAATGTGTGCTTCAGTGTCACTCTTGGTATCAATATAATTTACAATATGTTTAACTTTGGATAGCCGGAACTTTTCAAAGCAAGCTCTATAGAGTTCAAATACATTAAACCTGGTTCTAGTTTTGCAATAATAGAAAAGTGGGGGGCGGGGAAATGACACTCCCATTCCTCAAATGCTAGATAGAAGAAATTGAGTAAGCAGCCTAGAAAACGTATACTGAAAGAGAAAGAAAAGAGATGGAAAAATATACTGTGTGGGAATAACTCCCGTTTTCAATTTAAAGGAACAAAACTAGCCATCTTTGAGTGGCTAGTGCTTTCTAAAATAAGGCTTGGGTGCATCCTTTCTAGAATAATCATAAAGAAGTATAAGTCTACAAGTTTTTATTTTATCTCCTTGTAGAAGGCCACCCAGAACCTAAAATATTAATGCTAAATATTATTAAGGAAAAGAGGCCAAATCTTGAAGCTGACTTGTTTTCACTTACAAGTATACACAGAGTTATCCATTATTTTTTTTGTAAATACAGATTGGAGTCATGATTGAAGTTGGTTGTTTTGATGGCGAAGAGTTAAAAAATTCTCTGCCAATAGAAGTTTTTCAGTTCAGGACAAATCTTTTACCACTAGTACATGAACCTTTTATTTTCTTTAGATGAAGAGAAGATTTTGTGTCCTGTGTTCTATTTCAAGACTTGTACTTAACATTTAGAAGTGATATCAAAAAGTTGTTAACAGAATAGCAGAGTTGGAAGGATCCTGGAAAGTTAGCTAATCTAACCCCATACTCCATCAGGAGATCCTACACCATTCCAGACAACTGACTGTCCAATCTTTTATTGAAAACTCCATGGAGCACCCATAACTTCTGGAGCAAGCTGTTCTACTGGTTAATTATTCTCATTGTCAGGAAATTTCTCCTTAGTTCCAGATTGGTTCTCTCCTTGATTGGTTTCCATCCATTGCTTCTTGTTTTGCCTTCAGGTTCTTTGGAAAATAGGTTGACCCCCTTTTCTTTGTGGCAGCCCCTCAATTATTCTGCATATATTTAAATGTTTACATAATTTAAATATATAAATATGTTACAGATTTGGATTGTGTGGAAAGTCAATAATTTAGATCCTCACTGTTCATATAATGGCATTACTTTGAAACTGACATTAAAGCTAGGCTATTGTAATAATGTAATAATAAAACTGAAAATGGAATAAATAAAACCATATCTAGCATTCATTTGCCTTTGCTGAGAACCCAGTGTATCAGTAAAGAAGAAGACACGTAGAAAGGTTGATAATTTAAGCAGTAATTTTAAAAGGTGTTGATATTAATCGTATTCCCATGAAAGAAAGTGCATTATATATCATCCTTTCTAAATTACTTTACAAATGGGAGCTATTAGCTTTTTGTCCAATCTTTTTAATTTTAGGAGATTTGTTTCCCAGGAGTGGTCTTACGCCTGTTAAATTAATTCTGTGTTTTGCACTAGATAAGAGTACAAATTCTGCCTGTAGCAAATTAATAATAGTGCTAGTAGTAGGAACAATAATTTATTACATTTATATACCATCCAACTCCCAGCAACTCTGAACTTTACAGAAATCTAGTCTGGGGGAAAATGAGTAGGCACAAATGCTACTTCCAGTTGTTGTTTTGTCATGTATAGAATAACTGGAAAACTTTTGCTGACACTATTTCTGGTTGATTTTAAAATAAAATTATTCATTGTTTGAAAAAGTTGGAAACTTGGAAGACTGGATTGTGACCATTTCTTTAAATATTGTGATTGGACATTGAAAAAATACAGTAAGCTTCTTGTTTAAAACTCAAACTTACTCCAATTAGTCATAGATCCTGTTGTCTTCAGTGAAACTTACTTAGCTTTGGGTTGAATACATTGATCCATAGTTATGGTTTGGTTTATTGATCTCATCACAATTGGGCTGGGCTCTTATATGAAATCATAAAGTATGGTTTACAAACACCAGAGTTCACATAGGTCTCAATCAAATTCAGATAAACAATATTAATTCCAAAGTCATGATATATTTACTTTGTAGACTTTCCTCAGTAAAAGTGCCGTAACAATGGTTGTAAATGTCTGTAAAGCCAAGTCACATTTGTTACAACTCGTTCAATGCATGGCGATAATATAATTACATCATGTTCAATGTTGTCTAACATTTTTAAGGTGTCTCATTTTCGTATCCCTTCTAAAAGTCACAGAGTTAAAGAATCTGCTGGCAATTACCTTATTTATCATCATAGGGCAGCTTGGGTTATAGGTAGTATTTAAACTGCAGTTCAAGGAGTATAAAAGAAAGGCATTATCTGATGTTGAAGAAAGAAGCTGAATGAAAAACTTCATACTTTCAAAGTTAGGAAGGTAAGTAGGCAGACTGGAATGCCTCCGACATAGGATTATGCTTCAAAACAGAATTAATCACCGTCAGATGTAGTCATCATAGCTTTTGGGAAGGCACATATTTCCAAAATGATTTGAAAGAAGTGCCTCCAAGCTCATGTGACTACAACCATGATACTTGACTTCTAGTTGTTAAGGTTGTATGAAGCTAAAAAATAAAATAAAAGGTTGCAGATACTTGAAGTCTCAGGCTAAAGCAGATACTTTTTTTGTTCTTTTTGTGGATTCACACAGAAGCCCCAAAAGGGGGGGACAGGGCTATTTTAATGAATAGCAGTTCAGTGCTATGTTCATAGGCAAGTCTGCAGCCCTTCTTCACAGTCATGTTCAAAGTATGGCCTAGTAACTTTCCAGTAAAATGTGTTGGTATAAACATGAGGCATGGCACTTTCCTTTTTCATTCCATGCTTAAGAGAAGACTGAAAGTGTCATTCTGGAGTCATTCCGCCAAGTTTTCTCCACTTCGACTTACGTAACTTTGTTTTATTCTAATTGGAATGGCTTCAAATATATCACACTAAAATCAAGAAAAGAAAGAACAAATTCTTGTCAAAGAAAATTAATGATTTCCCATTCCATGAACAAGGTATCTTGATGCCTAGCTTTATTGCATGGCGTAGTGCTCCTATCAAAATATACATGGTGTGATACTGGAGAAGAATTAATAAGCAGTAGACTTACAACACATTGCAGTGAACTGAAACACTGTGTGAACAATTATTCAACTGTTTCATTGTTTTTCCAGAATGAAACATTCTGGAATACCTCTTTAACTGAAATTCAGATTGTCTAAAAGATGCCAGACAGACAGAGACATGTGTGCTGGAAATACACACAGAAGTGATCTCCTGATTCCAGCCAGAGAAAGAAGATATTAGACTGGCTTAATGAAACATCATCCTGGTTTCTTAGTGCCAAGCTACATATTTTACTAAGTGTCTTTGTACACTTAGCACAACTAACCCAGACTTTCCCTCATGGGAAACACGTCATTCTTAGGCAGCAGGTAGAGTTGGCCCCCTCACAAACACAACAGAAAGTTACTTACTCATCCCCACCCTTTCTAATTTTTGTCCCTCAGCTTTTAGACTGTGTGTGGGGGAAAACAGAATTTATAAAGCCAGTCTGTTTTGTGGGGCTGCTCTGGGACTTTGTTACTGTCTCAGGAGTAGGAGAAAGTATTTTCCTCCTCAGTATCTAGGGCTTTGGTTGACTGGGCTTTTATATTCATACAACACAATAGTTCGCTTTGACCAGTTACACATGTTACAACATGAACATAGCCAGATGTATAGCATTGAGTAACTCTTTATTTTATCCTGTCCTTCGTATCTATATCTTCAACAAGGTGATCTCTTCCCAGTGTTATCCAAAGCAACTGTGCCACTGGAGTCTAGAATGTTAAGAAAAGCTCCTATTACATCAGTGAGCAAAATGAATATTTACTTGACATATGCCATACAGTGTCAGGGAAATCTACACATGTTAGACACACAATGCAGTCTTGATAGCCTAGAATGCTAATTCATTCTGTTCAGTGCTCATGTGCCTAGCCTTGGTGCACCTCGGGGTGTGAACTAGTTTTGTACCAGGTCACAAGTGGCACTCTGGTTGCTGGCTCATCCGGTCTCACCTCGTGTTGAAATGCCTTGCATCCAGCCATGTCCAATGCCAGATTTCACTCTCCTCTAATGTGAACACAGCTAAGGGTTTTTCCCCCCACCAAAGTGGTATCCATTTATATACTTGCAATATTTTATGCTTTCAAACTGCTGGGTGGGCAGGAGCTAGGGATCAAGATACGGGAGCGCCTTTCATTTCACAGAGCTAAGCTCAAACCGCCGGAATGCAGTCCATTTCTGGCCAGCAGTTCCAGCATTATTAAGCCTGTACGCCATTTCATCCCTTCTGGATGAATACTCTCGATGGAACATATTAAGCAAATGTGAGGATATACAGCTGTAACACTGATATTATAATTGATGTCTTACTATTGTAGAAAGGCTTGTGTGATTTTTCCATAATCCACCTCTAGTTGAAATTTCTTGGTTTCATGTGGCTTCTCATGATATAAACTATGGGATAAACTTGCTTGGTAAGAATACATTGAAATATTAAACATAACATTTATTCCATCTGGCATCTATAAAGATTGAATTCTTGCATCTTACAAACTGTTTCTGGTCCAAGATTAGAATTAAAAGTCATTGGCCATTGTCACAACTGCTTATTATAGGAGTGCTCTTCATGGAAATAATGCACATTATTATATTTTTAAAAAGCATTTTGGAATTCATATAAGTACAATACTTTTCTGTTCTTTGTTAAAGCAACCATTTTTTTCAAAATTCTCGGTGAGCCTTACAAAAATGCATGGTTCCATTTAAGTTAGATAACCTTAAGTCAATCCCTTAAAACATTCACAGTGTATTTCATGCTCACAGAAAAGTTGTCTTGCCTGGCAAAGAGAGAGAGGGAGGCAGGGAGGGACAGAGAGATAGGCCGTCTTAATGACTAGCAGAGAAGAGTTGAGCTTTCAAGAAGTCCAAAGCATTTCTTCTAAATCAGTGTTTCTCAACCATAGATAGCCCCTTGAAGATGGGTGGACTTCAACTCCCAGACTTGAAGTCCACGCATCTTTAAGAGGCCACAGTTGAGAAACACTGTATACACACCTTGTTCTGTGAATTAATTTACTTTTGCAAATATGCAAGTGTCCCCGTATATATGTATGCAAGTTATGTACAGTATGAGTTTTCTTAATGAATTTAAATATGTAATCTTATTTACCAAAAACATAGCATCTCAATGGAAACCTCTTATAGTACCATTTATATATAGTACATATGCAGGTTTTTTGAGAGATATGTCTCTTTGGTATTAATGATACTGTGGTATATGTGAATATAGAACTACAGTGCAATTTTGGGCATGTCTAATCAGTAATGCATTTAATTGAGTTCAATGACACTTATACCCAGTAAGATTTCAACCTTAGCCCAGAACCTATCATCACTGCCATTGTTTTGTGAATTCCCTGTTATAGATATGGAACATGGTTGATTGTCAACTCAAAATAAAGGTCAATCCAATTCACAGTCAATTCTCAAGACACAATTAAGGCCAAGTGTGAAGGCTGCTTCATCAGTGACCTCTATAAATTTCAAGATTTGCCAATTGATGAAGGACTACATATTTCACAGTTGTTAACCTTAACCCCCCTAGCAGAATATACTGAGAAAGAAGGGAAAGGACTCAAGCAAGCAAGACTCATATAAAGTACTGAAATATGAAGCAAATACTTTGGGTTTGACAACATTGCTCAATATTAGAGATTCCAGCAAGTGGGACAGAAAAGGAAATGCAAATATCTACCTTTCTGGTTGCAGCAAACAGAATTGAATGAACATATAGTATAGGGGTGTCAAACTGGTGGCCCACGAGCAGGATGCATCACATGCAGGATGCATCCCACCTCAGGGGAAAAGGGGAAGAATGCAAAGGGGAAAAACGTCGTGAAACATCACGTGATGGCAACATGACACTGAGAGTTTGACACCCGTGATATAGTACATTATTGTTCTCCTGGCATTCAAAATGACGAAAACATAGAAAGGGTGTCTTAATAGCTTCTCCTTCTTGATCTTCCTGCCTATCAAGGTCAACTGTGGGGAAAAGGTAAAAAAAATAAAATAAAGATGGTGAACGCAGAAACATGTCTACCATTTTGCCATTTTTAATTCCCTTCCTCCAATGTCCCTGCTTCCTATCCTGAGGAATCTTGTCGGACTCCAATTACAGGTAGTCCTCAACTTACGACCACAACTGAGCCCAAAATTTATGTTCTAAGTGAGAAATTTCTTAAGTGAGTTTTGCCTCATTTTACAACTTTTCTTCTCACATTTCTTAAATGACTCTCTGCAGTTGTTAAGTGAGTAACCCAGTTGTTAAGTGAATCTGGCTTCCCCATTGACTTCGCTTGTCAGACAGTCACAAAAGGAGATCACATGACCGCAGGACACTGCAACCGTCATAAATATGAACCACTTGCCAAGCATCCGAATGTAAATTGCATGACCATGGGGATGCTACAATGGTCATAAGTCACTTTTTTCAGTGCCATTGTAACCTGGAACAGTCACCAAATGAACTGTTGTAAGTCAAGGACTACCTGTATTTCGATGCAGTTGCCCTTCAAAAAGACTTTCTCTAACATAATTGGGTAGAGATAGAATCAAATGACCATAGCACACATCTCTTAGGCATGCCTTTTTTTAATACTTAAAAAGATCTCAGCCATTTAGTTGTTATCAGGAAGTACAAATTTCAAACGTGCTGTCAAAAGAAGTGTGGGCAAGTGCATTAGATCTCTGGCATTCATTAAGGCAGCCTTTTTTTTCCAAGCTGAAAAAGAGTAAAGCTATTTTAAGGAGTAGCTCAGTTAAAGAATGTATGTGAGAGAAAGTTAAAGAGAGAAAATCCATTTGCTTAAAATCTCATCACTAGAGCCAAGAGTAAGCCAGGTTATGTCCCATTGGAAAGGGCCTAATGAGATCATTGATGGCATGGTAGGCTGTTCAGTTTACTTCGTGAGACGATCTAAATCTCCATCTACTAATGATCATTAATGTTTATTCTATTTCTATTTGATCAATTTACATGATGGTTAGATATTGGTTAACTTATAGAAAGTAATTTCTTGTGGAAAAGGCTTTATTGCATAGAATATCCAGTGGAATTTCTAGCTTGTTATACAGTGTTTCATCCAGAAAGGATGTTGTTTCTTGTACATATTTTTCTGTTACTGCTGTTTTTTAATGTACAGATCTATTTGCATATCTACATTATCATTGTGATGGCTGGTTTAATATATTGTTTAAACCTCTGCTATTTGAGAATTTTCAGTCTAATTGGCACTACTTTGATTTTCTTTTTTTTTTTTTTTTATTGGAAAAGTTTTATAAAACAAATTTTTCAATTTTTAATCCCCTCCCCCTCCCATCTTAAG
>JANHFL010001650.1:57587-77791 GCA_032468155.1 Oxyrhabdium leporinum | reverse complement strand
CTGGAAGTGGATTGGGCCATGTGATCATTGGGGATGGCCAGGAGGTGGATCTTTGAATTTCTCTTAGGGAGGGAAAAACCTGGGGCTTCAGATTCAGGTTTTTTCCAGTTGTGCCAACATGATTTCTCTTGTAAATTCTTACTTGGATAACTTGGTTTCTGAGTGCTGAATAGAGAAGGGGACTTTGCTGGAACCCTGACAAGAAGTGCTCATATCTGCTGTTCTGCTTCTTCTCCCACTAACATGAAATAGATTGAAAAAGCTTAGAAAACAAACCAGAGAGCTTGGAGTAATGATGCAATTGGGATGGCAAATAGAATGCAGACACAGAGAAATTCAGAGCAAATCCAGTAAAACATCAGCGGTTATATATAGCCTACACAATGACACCAAAGAAGGGTCAGGTTTTCATCATTATATTGTCTACAAGGCACTATCCAAGGAATTTTTTTAAGCAGAAAGAGCTTCGTGCTTGGGATAATGCATTCCTATTTACTAGGCATTATATAAATACAATTGTTTGCATTTGCTGCATCGTGAATTCATATTGGCTACAGTGCAGATGTGGAGAGCTCCTAAAACTTTGTCATAATTACTTGAACAGATTTCAAATGTTGCTGCCTCAGGACACAAGTGGTGTGCTTAGAGATGTGGAAACTACAGTTGATCTTCCAGATATTTCTGAAAGAGAAGCTGTTCCTGCCACTTCTATTGTTCCTTTCGACATGTATTTGTTTCATAAGACTATAAAATGCAAAGGTGGTTTTTACATTCCTCTATCAAAACACATCTGCAATAATAATTCACAACTATTAACATAAAAATGCATGAATTTTGAAGCCAATATAGTTGCCCATCCAACTCAAAATAGATACAGCTAGTTCTCAACTTATGACCAGTCATTTAACTTCTTCTGGCTGTAGTAAATAATTGCAAAAATGTGGGCACTGGATTGCCTTACCTCACCAGAAGACATTTTATATGAATGTTAATAGATGGCTTGAGTGCTTTACTGCTGCAATACTAAAGAATTTTGGAAGTTAAATATTAATGACATATTAATGTCAACAACTACTAAAAATGAAGAATTAAAATGCTCAGGAATGCAACTACACAATCCTTTCAGATAGATTTCAGGGTCATTGAGTTCAAATCTCAAACACATAAGAACACAATAACAAAGAAAGATCTAAGAATGGAGCATTAAGGCTTTGTTGTTGATTTACTATCTAGCACTCATTAACATGTGGCATATTTTTGTACTGTAATGATGTGCAAAATGGATACATTTATCTCCTGAACTTTGTTTTTCTCCTGGGCAAGCCAGTTTAATTTTGGTTTGGGGTAGATTCTTCACATTTTTGCTTGGGCATTTGGCCAGAGGTAACCAATATAGTGTGATAATATTTAGCTGCTTGTCTCTTGATTTTTATGTCACAGCATAACCCCTGGCAGTTTGGGGTGAAAATATTCTCTGTAGTATATTGTAGACACGGTATACTGTGTCTTTTCCCCATCCTGTTTCAGCTATGTAATTCTAAGTATGTAGAGAAGATGTAAACATTTTTAAGTAAATTTGTTTCGATCATTTTCATACAGGGCACGAAGGAGGTTTTGTAATGTATTTTTTGTAAATTTTCTTGTATTTCTTCTTCTTCTTTTGCTTGTAAAACAGCAAAATCAAGCAAAAACACAATGCTAATTTTTAAAATAAGAATTATTCATGTGACATTTTAAGGAAACAAAATTTGATAAAGATTTATGATTTTTTTTCCAAACATTACATTTCTCTGGTATATCTAAATATTATTTGCCATCGAGTTGGTGTCAACTGTAAGCAACCACATGGATAGATGCACTGATAACATTTGAACTCTGATCTAATATTTCAGGAGTGTCAAACCTAATCAGATTGCGGGCCGTATCATGACATATGGGGCTGTAACGCGATGTATCAGAAGGATTTTTGCCTTTGTGGAGCCTGGGTGGGCATGGCCTGTGTGGGCCCAGATGTGGCCTGTACGGGCTGTATATGGCCCACGGGCTGCCAGTTTGATAGGCCTGTCACATTTCATCAATAATTTCTAGTTGGTAATGGCAATGGTACTCAGCAATACCATCTTCATCTTCATTTGGCTTTTGTAAATATGGTTATCAAATAATTGTAGTTTTGCAAATATTGTTACTTACAAACACACACACACACACACACACACACACACACACACAAATGAGTGAATGTGATTCAAGTGATAGATTAGGAGCAGGGAGACCCAGATTCAGGTTCTCAGTTTAGACACAGAAGTACCAGCATCTGATGTTAAACATATTGGTTGTAGCTATTTTCTATGTATTTGTCAAATATCCTTCTAAAAATGTGATTATCATGAACATCAAGGAAATGAAAACGCATTGCCCATGTATTAATACAAATAATGCAAATATGTAACAGTGTATTTATGCCATACATGCTATGTAACTTGATGTTATCGTGGCCACTGCTACGTCTCTATGGTTACAGTTTCCACATCTACTGATTGAAGAACTATGTTCCTTCAAAGGATGAGCTTAATTAATCTTAATTTTTTTCCAGATAATTTATAGGATGACTGTAAACCTATATTAGGAGAAGACAGTAAAAGTTGATAGGATGGAATGTAAAGCTTTGTTCACAATTGTGGTGGTCTATCTGAGAACAGTAGCATTTCAGATTCTGTAATATGTCTATTCTTGCAAAGAACAGAATCATGCAAATAGTCTTTTTACCCTGTGGCATTCTATAAAAGCAAAAGTTGGACCTTTGGACTATGGAAGCAAGTTATAAAATGTATTAACACTTTTAAACTTGGAAGTTAATGAATACTTCTGAAATAACAACGCACACACAAACACCCAAAAAAAGGCCCCCAAACCAATGGATTATCAGACAAATCATTCCAAAGTTCTCATTCAAAGCACAAACAACTAACTAGGTTCAAATTATAATATTTTGGACACATTATGTAAATATTTATCTCTCTTTCAAAATCTATAATGCTGGGAGAGATGGAAGGAAAGAGAGTAGGAAGTTGAGCATCAGCTAGATGGATGGACTCAGTTTCAGCAAAATGGGGTACCCTGTGGGAAGACCTGCTTGGGACAAATCATCCTGAAAAAAAATCTGTGTTTGCTAAGAATTAACCGCAACTTAATGACATATAAATCATCAATATGCTTTTTTTTTTATATATATATATATATATATATATATAATTTTATTTATATTTTTTCATCAATCTTCTTGAAATACTACTACTAACTAATTCGTGGTGCAAGGTAACTAAATAAACTTAAAAGTACATGGCATGCCATAACAAACATTAAGACATTAGATGCAAGTTTATTTCTGTGTGTTTGTGTGTGTGTGAGAGAAAGATAATTGGATTGATGATCGGATGGTTTCAAGGTGTTGATGGTAAATATTAAATCTGATAAATGCTCAGTTTTGAATTGTGCCATAGTGATATGATCTTTTTCATTCTAAAGAATTTCTAAAGAATTTTCTTCTATAAGATTTTTCTTTTACAGAAGAAAAAAGAAACACTTCTTTTTTGCAAAGATTAACTTTTTGGAACTACCTAAATCTGTTGGAAATTATTCTAGTCAGATAGTTATGGGTAGTCTATTTTTATTTTGGTAACAACAAGAAGAAATAATGCATTGTAATATTTGGCTGACTGAATTTAACCCATTGTCTCTCTTAACCCAATTAAATAAGCCCCAGATTTACAAATGGAGCATTTAGGTGGAAAAAAAATTAAAAATAATTGCCCACTGGCTCCCTTTATCTCTGGCTTTCTTAAAATATACCAGGAAATGTTCCTGAATAGGTTACATAAAAAGAGCACTTGTCCTTCCATCTGGATTAATTAGAAAAGAGGTTTAGCATAGAAACCATAGGTGGACCCCTACTTATTATTTTATTAATTCACTTTTCTATCTGAGCCCTAAGTCACAAGTACCTTTTGTATGCCTAATCTATCTTGAATCACTGAGGTGGGGTGAAGATTCTGAAGCTGAATCTAAAAAGCCGCCTTTGTTATTTCATATATTACTGGTATAGTTGTGGGGCTGGTTACAACCAGACAACAAAACTATGGCAGCAATGGTTTTAAAAGAACATCTCTTTATTATGTTCTTAGGGTAGAATTTCTCTGTCTTTTTGAGAGGCCATAACTATTCCAAAATGATTAATCATCTATAGATTCCATTTCAATTATTTTGAAAGGAATTTGAAGCGTCTGTCATAATCTACTCTGACTAATGGAAATGTTTATTAATAATTATGATTCTGCTCTGAACATTTTTCTTTGGATTAGAAATGTGCAAAAGCTAAAAATGCTAACGAGGCATCTGTTGTTTTCTGTGCTGCAGATCCTTAAAGGGTATCTGTGCTATGAATAAATTGTTAATTTTTATTTCAGTCCAAATTATTGGTTTTTTAATATTATAGCAATAGTAACTTATTTAATCTACTCGTCTTATAGTCATCTTTTGAAGTTTCAATTCTAATTATATTATTTGGATATTAAGAATCTGGTATCAAAACATCTGCAAGCAAACAACCAAACTCAAGAGAGCATCTCTGGATTATTTTAAGCTGTTTTCCAGTCATCTGAATGGGAAGCTAAGAACTTCAAGTTGCATGAACTGAAATGCACACTAGCCTTGTAGGACTGTAACTTATGATGACAACTTCGATACGTTTTGCAGGCTCTTCTCTTTAAGACTTTTTGGGGCAGCATGGAGACAAATTTAAAAGCTGTCCCGATTCTCTGTTACAGTTTTACAATACAGATAGTCCTCGACTTACAGCCACAGTTGAGCCCAAAATTTATGTTGCAAAGTGAGACATTTGTTAAAAGAGTTTTGCCCTATTTTACGACTTTTCTTGCCATCATTATTAAATGAATCATTGCAGTTGTTGAGTTAGTAACCCGGTTGTTAAGTGAACCTAGCTTCCCCATTGACTTTGCTTGTCAGAATGCTGCAAAAGGTGATCACATGACCCTGGGACACAGCAACCGTCGTAAATATGTACCAGTTGACCAAGCATCCTAATTTTGATCATGTGACCATGGGGATGCTGCAATAGCCGTAAGTGCGAAAAAGGTCATAAGTCACTTTTTCTGTGCCGTTGTAACTTTGAACAGTCACTAAAGGAACTGTTATAAGTCGAGGACTACCTGTATTACAGTTTAGAATGACTGTCTTTACTTCATCTCTATCATGAAGTGACAATAATTTATTTACGTTCAATAGACAGATATGTCTAGCTTTATTAACACTCCAATCTGTTATAGGTACATCTCCTTCCTTCTCATCACCATCCTCCTCCATGCTACTTTGGAGAGATTAGACTAGTGCTTCTCAACCACAGCAACATCAGTCCTTTTTTGACTGGGGAATTCTGGGAATTGAAGTCCTCACATCTTAAAATTGCTGAGGTGGATTAGACATGTGACTTTTGTGTAGACATTTCCAAAGCATCAGATTTATTCTGGCTCCTTCTAAACACAGGTTTAAGTGTCCTTTTGAAAAAAAAGCAACACAAAAGATTTTTAGATATGTTTTTAGTGCTGTCTTAATAGAATTTTGGATCTGTGTTTCAAAAAACAGCAATTGAAGGTTGATTGAAAGCAGGAAAAAGCCAGCTTCTGCCAACTTCTAAGATAAATGAAAGGTTGATGATAATTTGACAGAATAAAAATGGAAAGGAATGAGAGATAACTACTGTATTTCAGTTTTTAAAAAATGCTATTAAACTAAACAGCCATTCTGTCATTAAGTACAGAAGAATTTTGTTTGTGTACTTTTTATTTTTTTAAAAAGCAAATTAGCCTGACCTAAACTATCTGTTTACACTGTTAAACAATTAATACTTAACATAATTCTCCTCACATTAAATATATTGCAGTATTAGGTAAACCAATGCAGTGATTGGCACAGTAGAAAGGCATAAATTGAGTAAATAAAATATAAGAGAGAGTTGCTATGTGGGGAAAATAGGAGGAAGTAGTATTAGGTATGTTTGCCACCTTGAGTTATTTATAAAAACAATAAAGGGATAAATACAACCTTTTAAAAAGTGTTTTATATTTGTTCTTTTGAGTAGATGTAATGATATCTGAAAGTATATTTATCTTTATACTACACATAGAACAAATTATGGTATGTTTGTCCAAATTAACTGTTCCACTAGGCCAGGGATGCCAAACTTGCGTCGTCACGGCGGCATCATGTGACGTATCGGAACTTTTTCCCCTTCGCTAAACCAGGTGTGGGCGTGGCCAGCACATGACGCATCCGGGCCACCTGCCTCGAGTTTGACAGCCCTGCACTAGGCCATCTATTAAAAATATATTGATAATATATATAAACAAAGCTATCATGACCCATTTATGAATCTTAATCTGACACTTCAATATCATAAAATTAATATCACAGTCATAATCTCCAAGCCAGGCAGTGATTCCAAGAAACTAGGAAGAATCCCTTCTTAGATGTTTGCCATACTTCATTTGTTCTGCGGGCTCAACTGTCTCTTATCTGACTGTTGCATAATCTGAGGCTCTTCTGTCCAACAGTCATTCTCACATCTTACAGCAATGGTATTCCAAATTTTTCAGTTTTGTATATTGACATGTATTCTAGTTGGCAATACTGAGTTTGAGTGCAGTTGAGTGGACAGGCTTAAAACCCCATTCCTTAATCATACAGTCTCACTTCCAGCTGCTGTGATTTCACAATACAAATAGTCCTCACTTATCAACCACTCTTTCAGTAACCATTTACAGTTTTTACCATGCTGAAAAATAATTTTACAACCAAATTACAACCTTCATAGCCTCCCTTAGTTACATGATCATCATTATAGTCAGTATACATTACACTGTGTTTTTTTTCTTTTTTCACCCTAATCTGGCATATTGCTGTTGTTTTAGTTATTCTTTCAAAGTGTCCTTGTAAATAATGTCATAGGTATCTAGTTTATAGGTATTATGAGAAAATACATGATTATATATATCCATAATCTCCCAGGATGCATGGTAATTAAAATGTGGATAGGTCTTTGTGTATATATATGCAGTAAGAAAAATGTACTTCAGTTTTATTTTCCCTCTGAGTTATTTTGATGTTTATACTTGTGTTTCTCTATTTAAAAGAGGAAGCTTGGCATAAATTTCATAATAAATATGTAACACAATAAATGAATTACTGAGTTGTGATTTTGCTGGGGGTTATTTTGCTTAATCTGTAGATTTGGATAGATTTTACACATTACCTCAAATTATGTTTGTCACAAGAAAATATTCATGACTTGAACTTAATAATATGTGATCAAGTGGTCTTAGCCTAAGGTAAAGATTACTCTGTCTGAGGTTTGCAGACCCACACATGAAGGTACAATTGCTATGGGGCTAAGCAGATAACAGTAGATGTGTCTCATCATTTGACTGCTCCAGTTGAACAGGAGATGCCTGGGGCTACTTAGTCTCAATTGAATCCTGGATTAATGATTTCTGAAGCTGCCAATCCACAGGTTCAGCAGGAGCAACATTGTCAAACTCAGATTCTGAATTGTGGCTCATAACAGATGGTTCATAGGACTTAAACCCAGGATAACTTGCTGGTTTTGATATTTTGGCCTTCAAAATAATCCTGCAGAGCCAGGTTATTTGAGGGACTGCCACTTCCCAATTACATTTTTCCATCCTACCAGATTCAGTATAGAGGGCATGTTGCAGGTCATTTAGAGAGTTACATTTGGTGGACCCAAAGCAGCATAACTTCTTGTCTGTGGCACCCATGTTGTTGAATGTCTTCCCCCTGAGGTTAGGCTGGTAACATCACTCTTGACTTTCCGAAAGTCTCTCAAGACCTGGTTGTGCCATTAGACTTAGGTACACCAGTGAAATGGTAAACTAGTAAGACAGCTCGGTTATTATTAAGCTCCCTTCGCCAATTATTTTTTTAGCTGCATTTTATATTTTTAAATGTTTTTAATCATTATAATTGTTATTTATGAATGGTTGTTTTTTTTTAACTTTGTAGTACCCTGCCCAAAGTCACTTGTGAGATGGGCACCTATATAAACTTGAAAAATAAATACAATTGGCTACATAAAGGAAGATAACATTTGATGTAAAATGCTTTTATAAAAACAACAAACAACTGTATACCTTTATCTCTGAAAGAGCTTTGGAGGACTGAAGCTTTCTTATGTAAAGATTGTGTTACCTTTTTGCAAAATTCATTTTAAGGCAATTTCTTTTTCTTTTTTTCTTTCCTTTTGAGAATACATTCAAAACCTTTTTAAACAGCTGTCCTTTTAAGATTTCTCTAATGCAACTTCTGAAAATAAAGAATACATCCTTATAGCCTGCTTTGAACATATGAATGGATATTCCTGACTAAATATTTCTATGAAAAATAATATTTAAAATGAGTTATCCCATTTCTAAATATGGTGATTAAATTTCAGTAGTTAAGTAATTATGTAATTATGGTCAGGTAAAGTAAATATTTATTAAAATGACCTTTTCTTTCAGGTTTCCAGTACGATTCTCATGGCTAATCTATGGGGTTAAATTTTCTAAATTCTCACCATATATCAGTCTAGCCAAATAGCAATTAATGATAAGTGAAAAATTAAATATTCAGCTTCTTCCACATTAAAACTGATACTGATTTATTTGAGAATATTATCATTAAGTGCTTAAGGATAACTACATCTTTCTTGTGTTTTTTAGGACATTTGGGCTTCCAAGACAGTTTTGTCACATCAGGTGTTTTCAGTGTCACTGAGCTAGTAAGAGTCTCTCAAAGTAAGTACAATTATGCTACTTATTTCCTTATTGTTTTCTTTGATTACCCCCCCTCATATAATCATTATAAAAATTAAGCTATTAGTTACATATTAAAAGATTCAATTTTACAAAAAAAGAATTACCTTGCAAGTTTTATCTTACTGGAAAATGAAATCTGTTTGTAGTGTGGCAGGTGTCAGAAAGATATAGTTGATTAGATTGTTCTAGTATTAACAGCAGGTTTTGGCAAACCATTAGAAACTACTGCTCTGGGAAGAGTCCATAGAAGCAAATTTTGTCATATCATTGTACTATTTGTATTTGATGGCCAGAACAAGAATATCTTAGGACCTCTTGTGGCTCAAAACGAGATATGGATAATTTGCTATTTATGGTACCATGCAAGCATAGACACTTTTAGCATCTGTCATGCTCTGTTCTCAATCTGTTTTTTTAAAGATAATTTAATTTTTAAAAATTAATGGAAGCTCACATGCTTTAATGTAACTTCCAATATCTAGTGTCATTCCGAGCTCATGGGAAGCTTACTACTCTAGCTTTATATATATAAAGCACATACATATAATACATTATAGCGTGTGTGTGTGTGTAATATATATGTATGTATGCATGCATGTGTACATATATATGTGTGTATGTGTGTGTGTGTGTATACATGTATATATTTACACACACACACACACAAACATATATATATATTTGAGTAGTTTCATACAGAGGCTGCCTACCCCCTAATCTAAAACATTTCAATGGCACTTGATTTGCTTTCATAATTAAAACACTGTTATTTATTGAACTGGCTAATAAATCTGTTTGCACACAATAGCACAAAGATTGCATTGTCTGTTGTCTATGAGCATGTAAGTTCAGCAGCTACCTTGTGCATTGATTTATAAACACACAGATTTCTACACTAATGTGAAATCATACGCTTTCTTTGTGAAATAGAAGTTCACATTTTTCTGTACTCTTAAATATGACTAAAGTTTAGGGTTTCTGAGATCTAACTCATACACAACTCAGTCTTTTTTGCCATTCTTTTGACCTTTACAGAATGCTAATGTCATTAGACTAAATGGCATGCTGCAGTATGATCATTACCAGTTTGTCAATAATCACTAACAACAGTGAATGACGAGTACCTGTCACCACCCCATTCTATTGATCAAAGGTTTCTTGATTGTATTTTACTGTGACACAATCTAGAGTCCAAGGAGACAAGGAGAGTGCTTTTGCTTTGCTTGTTGACAACTGTGCTAGGGCTTAAACATTTAAAGTTATGAAGATTTTCAGCTTTAGTAAAGCCCGGAGTCAAAATTTTACTCCAGTAATTATTGCTATCTTCATTTTTTAAAGTTTGTTAATAGTAATTTTATTAAAAATTACATTTATAATGATAAAAATTAATACAAATTAAAAATAAATAAAAATGTGAGGTGCAGAAAAGAAAAAATAAGAAATAAAAAAATAAGACCATAGGGAAGAAAAAGAAATGTATAAAGACATGACTTATCCCTTCATCATAACAATTGTAATAACTTATCATCTTTTCTTAAAATACAGCAAATGATCTCTTTTTCCTGTATCTTATCCCTTTATCTATGAACAAATCCTTAAAATCTTGTCATTCAGTCTTAATCAGAAAAGTCCCTTAAGGGTTATCAGACATAACAACATATATATATTAACCTTGATCAAATAAACCAACTTTAGAACTTGTCATTTTTTTTCTCTGTCTCTTCTCACAAAACTCTATAAAGAACTTTTAACAAGCTTCATTTGTACATCCAATATATGAAAATTATCCAGGTCACTCTCTTAAGTTTGATATTTGTATATTTCTTTTTTTATTATTAAGATATCAGTCACTTTCTTTTGTATGTTCAATGCTTTAGTTGTTTCTAGTTCCCTCTATGTCCAATTTTTAAAGTCATGTATACATACTGTATACACACACATATATTAAAAAGTTCAGACAAGGAGGATTCCACCAGAAGGATTCTTTATAATTAATTCCAAAATCTTATTTCAAGTTTATCTGGACTCTTAGTCTGTTTGTGACTTTCTAAAAGTTTCAATCACTCTTTTACTGTTCATTAAGTCCTTAAGCTTGGGTTTAAAATTACTTTTGCTAAGGTTTGAAGGAAACTCACTATGTACTATAACTCTTGTCAGTCCCAAGTTTCCTAACAGCTGAAAAGCAATCAACAAGCAATTTCCGGAATTGATTAGAAAATGTGAACGTAGTGTCATTTCAAAGGCACAGATTGCAGTTTGAGCAAGCTGGCTATTCCCTCATCTCCCAGAGCATTAAACCTGCTGGAGACTGCTGTTTGGCAGTCTCCTTACAAGGAGCAACTGTCTGGAGCACTTGTGGGTGATCTCAAGCCCTCTCCCTGTCCGGAGAGGAATTATCAAAAAGCAGTCTACTCAGTGACTCTTCATTCCACTACAGTCGTCGCTCTGTTTTTCATGGAGTTGTCTTCAATCCACCATTTCTTCCCTGGAAGTCTTCTCTTATATTTTGTAGTTTTAATTGCAGCAGATTTAGTAGCTAGATCCAATACACCTTTAGAAATACATCCCCATTCATTTCAGTGGAAAGCATTTACCTGCTTGGATGTTACACCTATCAGTGATTTCCCATTTAAACTGTATAAAGATCTCTAGGTGTGTATGAGTTCTGAATCTCAGTTTCAGGAAATATCCAAATCAATGAAATATTATTAAAGTATTGGCTGAGGATTTCTCCCTAACAAGCATATCATTTGAAGAAATATGATTGTTTTTGGCTGCTGCTGATTTTAAATATATACTCAATATTTTAGATTGCAACCCGGTTGCATTATAATAATAAATCAAAGTCTACAAAAGTTAGATAAACTTACAACATATGGAAAATAACACTCTGCTGTTACCCTCAGATATGTTGAAGTCTTTGCAATAGTGGACCAGAATAAAATCCTTAGATTGGCATAAGGTGGCACCCTAGTGTTTGGGACTCGCAATAATTCTCCTGTTCTACAGCATGAATCACAGTTGCTTAAAAGCAATAAAGACAATAGTGATTGCTCATGTACAGCATGCCTCCCCAAAATCACCTTGGGAGGTGAAACATCCTCTTTATGACTTGAAAAGCTTTGTAAGGCTCCGGCAAAGCAGCAGCATTTCTCACTGGCAATTTAGTACTGTAGCAATAACACAGAAGGTTTAAAATAAGAGTAAGAGGAGAATGAAATTGCCAAGAAGCCTCAGAGTACGTGATGTGCAGCCATTGATCTACCCTTACTACAGGTAGACCATGACTTATGACCACAACTGAGCCCAATTTTCTATTGCTAAGTGAGACATTTGTTAAGTGAGTTTGGCTCCATTTTTCAACCTTTCTTGGCACCGGTGTTAAGTGAATCACTGCAGTTGTTAAATTAGTAATATGGTTGTTAAGTGTATCTGGTTTTCCTGTGTACTTTGCTTGTCAGAAGGTCATAAAAGGTGATCGATCACATGACCCCCTGGACACTGCACACATTAGAATTATGAGTCAGAATTAAGTCATAAGGCATACTGCAGTGATTGTAAGAGTGAAAATGGTCATAAGTCACTTTTTTTTAGTGCTGTTGTAACTTAGAACAGTGAATAAACAAATGGTTGTAAGTTGAGGACTACCTGCAAAGATACTGTATAATGGAGTGTGATGGTTGTGAGAACAGGTGGTCCACAAGAGCCCCCCACAAAGCAGGGAATATCCCAAACAGGGACTCAGGGACTCTGGGTATTTTTGCATCCTTCTGCCTCAACCAGAAAGGGTATGTGTATTTCTGCATTGTTCCCTTTGACTGTGTTTTAGAGAACCACCTTCCCACCAGCTGTCTGGTCTGACACTTTGAAAATATTATTTTTGAAGCAGTCTCTGTGAGATTGTCCAATGGGGTAAGCAAAGCTGGCTTCTGGGAACACACAGTTTCTGTAGAAGTCAGTCTTCATCAGAGGCAGCAGGGAATAATTTTACTTGCCTTTTCTTAACTGTGCAACCTATTTCTTTTTATACATTCTTGTCTTTCTTGTTATTTGCTAGAAAGAAGAGGAAGGATGAGCCTTACCCTCTTACTGCCCTCTATGTTAAAAATTCATTTCAGAAAGTTTACTCCCTTACTTGTGGCAATTCCCTCCTAGATTTTAAAATGCTGGATTTCTAGGATTTTAGAATATTTTGGAGATTGTCATTGCTTCTCCTCTAAATAATCACCTCTCCAGGTCAGGAAATGATATTATCTGGAGATTGGCCAACAGGAAACTGTTTTGATCACCACTCCTCTTTTCATTATAAAAACCTTATATATGAAAAAGAATATATGCATTTCAGAATCTTGACACCAATTGCAAGAGATTTATATATTCTGGGCAGTTTTCAGACAATAACTATCTAAGCAGGTCAAAATGGCAAGTAGGATTTAGTCAGAACTTTCCAAAGATTAGCTAGGAGACCTGTCTGAATACTCTTAACTATATGAAATCCTGGAAGTATATAACTCTTGATAAATGGAAACTACTGTACTCATCACTTGGTACTCATCACTGATTGGTTCCAGGAGGTGCCAAGAATTATGAGTACTAAACAGATTTTTCCCATAAGAAATAATGTAGTGAGTCACAAGGCAGCCAACACCAACAAGATTTAGCTTATGCTTTGAATGCCAAACAATGAGTACCAGACATTTTTTTGCGTCAAAATGCTTTGAGTATCAAATTTGATGATATTCAAAGCAGTTGAGTACCAAGCTACCACTGTAGTAACAATCTGCCTTCATATTTCAAAGGCTTCAGAGGGTTTCCAGCAAAGCATTTGTACCAGGACTGACACTTTACTGGGTTGCTTGTTCAGTCTCCTTTAATTAATTAAACACTGATAACATACTTTTACATTGCATTTGGTCTGTAATTATCCTGTCATCTCAACAATAATGGATTTTGGTAAGAATTAAACAGGATGATGTCAGGACTTTCTGTTTATGTGCAGTCTGAACCAAGAGTTGATCTTGTTTAAGTAAAAATACAAGTAGTCCTTGACTTATAACTGTTTGTTTAGTAACTGTTCAAAGTTACAATGGCCCTGAAAAAAGTGACTTACAACCCGTAATCTCACAACCATTACAGCAACCCCACAGTCATGTAATCAAAATTCAGGCATTTGGCAATGGGCATATATTTAGTATATTTGCAGTGTCCCAGGATCGTGTGATCACTTTTTGAGACCTTCCCAGCTGGTTTCCGATAAGCAAAATCAGTGGAAGATGCCAAATTCTCTTAATGACCTCGTGCGTCAAGCTCCTAAACTAAAGATATGCAGAGTTATTGCTAAGCAGTTTTCTTACTATATCTCTTTTGTTTTCTTACAAAATCTTGTGAAACTAAAGCTACTACTTACTTGTGAAACTAAAGCTACTACTTACATCACTAAAAATATACTCTGAAAACTTTTAAGGAGGAACTATCCTGACCCTCTTTCTTCCAAGCTAAGTATCCAAACTTTGCTGTCTCTTCCCTCTTGGAAATCCAGACTACATTCCACATCTCATCAGTTAACATCTTCAGTGATTCATTTAACAACCATGGCAAAAAAACCAGTTTGTAAAAGCAGTCATTACTCACTTAAAAACTGTCTTGCTTAGCAATGGAAATTCCAGTTGTGCTCATAAGTTGAGGACTTATCTGACATGTTGAAAAATAGACATTTGTGGGATCTATAATTCTTAGGATCCCTTGCATGATACATTCTGTGTTGATTCCTTATGTAGAACACTGCAAACTTTCTCCTCTCATTCAAGAGGTAGTTAAATTCAATAGCATGATAGCATGAAAAATATTTATTTGGAAACTTGGCTTTCCACAAAGCCTGCCATTTGAATTCAGATGTAAAAAGGGAAAAGAAAAATAAATATAATATAAAATAGCTATAGGCTTTGAAGAGATGTGGTTGCTTCCTTGCCTTTTGTATGACACTACTCTATTCAATGGGAACCCACTCAAACCTTGCTCTCAATCAGTATTCTATTAAATCAGTATAAAAAGTCTCCATAAACTTAGTGGTCACCTATGTATATAAAAGAAATTCAATATAATTAGATAGTCAGTAGTATGCTGTAGAAGTAATGTTAAAATGATCTTGAATCTGTAATTTTATACAAAGATTTCTTACATAATGCAATAGTCTGAAAAGACAAAAACCTAGCCACAAATTTCAGCCATATTTTCCACATCTTCTTCCCCTCTCATTTTGATCAATTGATGAAAGTATCTAGTACTGAAAAGATGTTATTATTTCTGGTGTCATCATCATTTATCCAATTTAATATTCTGAAATATTGTTGCTCTACTTACCAAAATATACTGTATCTGAAGTCAAAGCCAGTTTTGAATGATCCATACACTGAAAAGAGATTAACAGTGTAAGCATTAAATGCACAGAACATGTACATTTTAAGAGAAAAATATTTATTGACCTGTCCTATACAATTCAGATAAATGCAATAAAAGGAAAGTACATCTTCCTTTTGGGATCAGTAAGAATTCTATTTTGTTTGAAACAATCATCCCAACCCATTGTGCCCCTAAAATTTTTGTTTGCTGCTGGAGCTCTTGATTTTACATGTTTATACATAAATAAATAAAAGCTACAAGCTGAATGTATAAATATATAGTTAATGAATATATTTCTTAAATTCATACTTCCCAATAATTCAGTAAAAGAAAAATTGTTCATCACATCATACCAAATCAAGTAGTCAGGCTGCAAGTCTACACACACACACACACACACACACACACATGTGTGTGTGTGTGTGTATGCACATATATATATATGCGCATATATATATATGCATGTGTGTGTGTGTGTGTGTGTGTGTGTATGGGGGTTGGCTTGTATCCCTTCCATGATATTTGTATGTGCCCCCAAGCTACAAGCTATTAATGTAAAATTAAATCAAGCCTCTTAAATGAGCCTATTAAATGAGAATATGAAGACAGAAGATATAATTGGAATATAGATTATACATATTTAACTTGTTCATATTTAACTGTTGGTAGGTCCAATCAAACCATAGACATATGCCTGAACAGATATGCTGTTGATAGTGTTAAAAGATGAGGTCATGTGGCTACTTACCTGAGGGCAAGCTTTATGAAATAAGTTAATCAGCATTGATAAAAAGGCTCTCTGCATCCTGATTGTGTGCATTTTGAAGTTGGTAGGGTTTGGGCAACAATTTATTGGCTTGCAAGTTAGTATCTAGATTACAGAACCTGTCTAGATGAGAACTATCTAGGTAAGAGAACCTAGGTTACACAAAATAGCATGAGTATGTTTGGACTAAAATTAGGCTTTGGTTGAGCTTCAAACATACTGACTAAATTAAGAATGATAATCTAGTCTATATTTTATTTTATTTAAATTCAAGGCCCGGGGGCCAGATGCAGCCCGCGGGGCCGCCCTAGAAACAGCAAAGGACCAGTGCCTTGGCTAGTGAAAATAAAACTCCATTTTCACTGACAGAGGGTTTCAGGAGGCCGTCACAGCCAAAAATGGAGCTCGGGAGCCTGTTTTCACTGGCAGAGTACTCGGGCCACTACCGACACCCCAAGAAGAGTGATGTTGATCTGGCCATGCCCCCCTGGCCATGCCCCCCCAGGTCAAACACAACCCTAATGTGACCCTCAATGAAATAGAATTTGACACCCCTGATTTAACGGTATTATGTAAAAGCCATAATTGATCAGATGTCATGATGGACAGGAGAGTTTAATATTTGTGGATCCATTTTCTGCTGATTGGTCAACACTATTTCTTTTCAGTGTGCACTGGCTAGAAATGGTTTGCCAAGTTTTTGATGTTATTATTATTTTCTTTAAATTATTTCTACTTTATTTTGCATCATTTATAAGAATTAGATGACATATTAATCAAGTAAATAAGTAAATAAATACAATAAGATCATTCATATTGTTAGGAGTGCAAAAATGTTCAATAAAATGCAAGTTAGGACTGGATCTTATCATTTTAGGGCATAAACTTCCTTTCCAAATATTAAGAAACTTAAAAAAAAATCAGCCTTAATATCATCCTTCCAAATATCTACTTGCATGTTCAGACAGAAGCCTTGCTGGCTACACTGTGGCTTTTGAAATGTTTTCTGGCATCGGAGGTACATTGTCCACAATGGCAATGTTCAGATATCTTTCTTCTGCTGTGCACCAGACGGTGTGACTGATCCATTTATGCTTACCAAACTCCATCTTTTTAGATTAGCCTTTTCTAGTCACAGACTTTTGATTTTCAATTATTTTTGAATTATTCTCCTTTTTGGTTGATTTGAACAAAGTTTTAGAATTTGGATGAAAAGTAATACAATACACTTTTATTTCTTATTTGAAATCCTTATTTGAAATTTCAGTAGCGATCAGCACTTGGGACATAGGGCCAACAGAAGAAATGTAAATATAAAAAGACTGTTTGGTATCAGAGATTTTATTATATGTTTTCAAAACCTTTTGCAATAGAATTTTTCATAGATTTGGATCTGATTTTTTTGTAATGTAAGTTGCAGGTCTTCTTAATCGAAGCAGATTAAAATTTCATCAATTAGGTTAATAAAATATGTGAAGAATGATGCATATGGACTTGTCTGTTCAAGACACACAAAAGTATTATATCCCATGTGAGAAGATTTGGAATCTGAACTCAACAAATCAGCTTGGTGCTCTTAATACAACAAAATTTCCTGCAATCCTTCTTTGGGAAGTCATCAGTAATTTATGAAAAAGGCATTTAATAGATGGTACAGGTAGCCCTCGACTTAACAACAGTTCATTTAGTGACCATTCAAAGTTACAATGACAATGAAAAAAAACAATGTGGAAGCCAGATTCACTTCCGAACCCTGTTACTAACTTATTAACTGAGGTGATTCACTTAACAACTGTGCCAAGAAAGGTCATAAAATCGAGCAAAACTCACTTAACAAGTGTCTCACTTAACAACAGAAATTTTAGGCTCCATTGTTTTTGTAAATTGAGGAATACCTGTACTTCTAAAATTACTATAGCAATCAAATACTTCCTAGAGTGTGCTGAAGGAGCTGAAGTCAGATCCCTACATATTAACATCCCTAGTAGCAATGCTCATTATTTATTTATTTGGGCAAAGAAATTTAGAAAATTACTTCACAACTGTTGGCAGTTAATATTATTTTCCATGTATTGCTTGTATGGTATGCAGCAAAATAAATTAATTCATTTTTCTCTGTTGGTGCAAGAAAAAAACTTGGCAAATCTTTGGGAAACTAAAATATATATTTTTAATTAGTTTAATGATATGATACATTTTAATTTTGCCTTTATTTTAATTACATTGTTTTTATTCATACATTTTGTCATTTCTGTTTTATCTTGCTATAAGTCATCCTCAGTGCTCTATGGAGAAATAAAGGGAATATAAATAAAGTTGTATCTATTTACAGAGAGAGGGGGGCATTAGAACAGTGCCTTAGAATCCCATCTGGGATTATTTTTTATGTAAAAAAATGGGGAAAACATCTACACCAATGTATGTAATTTAAGAATCTAAATATGCACTACTGAAAAATTAGCAAAGAAACAAAGCAAATTAAAGAAATATTCATCTAATTATTGATTTAGATTTGCTTTCTATTTTTCAATTATATTAACAAAATGCTTCTTAATCATTATCGTACAGTAAGTTCAATATTTAATATTGATTGGGGGGGGGAAATCGCATTTTTCTTTAAAATTGTAATTTATTTAAGCACACTTACTATATCTGGCTGAATCTATGCCAGATGGAAGCCTTGAGATGTAAGTGGGGTATATATATCAATATATGCGCAGACACCTATGTTGGTATCAGCATTATCAAAAGGGTGGGGTTCCCCTCCTCTTATTATTTTTATCATTACTTCTTATTGATGTTTGTCTCTTGTAGTGAAAAAAAAGATAAAGAAAATATAGAGTATGATTCGGCCCTTAAGATTCATGATTAATCTTTCAGCCGGACCTTCTACAGGTTTTTCATGAGAGAAAATTTATCAAGGAAATGGTTTTTAAAACACAAGGATGTTTGGCCAAGAAGTTGCTAAAACTATAAAGTAGATACTGCAGAGTGTACCTTTATGATTGATTTCCATTTAAGTCAGACTGGCTGCAGTATGGTCATTTTTCTAACCCATCACTGTTCTTCCTGCAGCAGTTTGCTTTCTGCAGGGTGTCTGAATTATAGCAGTCCATGTCTCTGTTACCTTTTACACAAATTACTTACACTGGTTTCTTTTTCCATGCAAATTTATCAGTTTTACAGCCCCTTGTCTCCATGTCAGGAAACTCTAGCAGACAGCACAAATTGATAAAATGAGTTAATTTTATAATGTCCCTTTTTTCTTAACTTCATTCGCCAATTTTACAGGAAACATAGTGTAATTAAGATGGTAAATAAGTTTATTTTCCAAGCTAATTCCTTTTAAAGATCACAACAGACTAATTCCCATTTTAATAACATTTTTTTCTTCTGTGCTCTTAAAATGCATTGTATGTATCAGAGCACATGAATTCAACAGTATCAAGGGAACAATATAAGGATTGTTTTCTTAATGCAACCTGTTTTTGTATTAGCCAGAACCTATCTACTACTTCATGTACTGTAATTTAGAGCATGAACCATCCTTTACATGTTCAAAGTCCCAATGTCATTCCATGGCATGGGTGGAAAGGACCTCAGATTGTGATAACCTCTTTTGTAGCCAAGGAGCACAATGACAAAAATAGTTATCTCATAACAAGTAGACTGTGTTTTGTGGTAATAAATATTGCTTGGGCAAACAAAAGAAAAAAAGGTGGTGGTGGAGTTGACAGGACACGGGCAATCTTCAGATGGTCATCCTTCCAGTGGAGAACATTGGTCAGAGTAGATGACACTTAATCAAAAAAACTGTGTTTACCTCTGAGTTAGCTGTTGAGAAGCCCTTTGTATCAGCGTTTCAATGAAACCCCCTTTTTCATTCAGCACTTGGAAACAAAGTTCATTCAAGTAAGAATTTACTGGAGAAGTCATATTGGTACATCTGAGAAAAACCTGAATCTGAAAGTTTCAGGATTTTCTCTCCCCAAGAGAAATTCAAAGATCCACCTTCCTGCCTCCATCCATGATCACATGGCCCAATCCAACTCCATCCCAAACGAAATCCTTCCTTCTGCCACTCCTTCTCCAGGTGCAGGTTGACATGTCCTTGACTCTGGGGAAGAATGTTGTTGTGTCTACTATACCCA
>JANHFL010001650.1:35800-55743 GCA_032468155.1 Oxyrhabdium leporinum | reverse complement strand
GTTACCTAGTTAGGGTAATGAAACGTCTGCAAGAAAACAAGCAAGCTCAGAGAGCACCAAGGACCCCTCATTTCAATGATACTTGTACTTGAGCTACAAATATTCTCCTTTATTAAGAAAATATTTTCAAAGAAAAGATTAAATGAAAAATGCCTTAATGCTATAGTGCTAGCTATCCGATATCTTTCAATTTGTACGCTAGGTCAAGTCACCAAAGTGAAGGAGATAATTTTTCACATGACTTACTGATTTTTCCCCCCTTTTTATTCCCAGCACCAATAGCTGCAGGAACAGGCCCTAATTTCTCACTCTCTGATTTGGAAAGTTCCTCGTATTACAGTATGAGCCCAGGAGCAATGAGGAGATCTTTACCAAGCACCTCTTCTACCAGGTAATTTCTGTATAGTATGTTTGTTGAATTAAAAGGTTGTGACATGATAAGTGTTTGGGGCAATCAAATATGGATAGAAATTGAAAGCTACCCACAGATGTATAGAGTCCTATCCAGGGGTGGGCTCTGGGGGTTCGCGGGGGTTCAGGCGGACCCTTAGTGAAGATTCTGTGGGAATCGCCAAACCCCCAAATCCCATTCCTGGTTGGCCCTGCCCACTCCACCCCACCCTCCCAGGAGTGTCCACGCGGCCTGCTGTGGATGCAGATAAGTATAGGGCGCGTGCAGAGACTCAGGGAGGGAGAAAAATGGGTTTCCTGGAAGTTCAGGAAGGCTGGAAATGGCTCGTTTCCAGCATCCGGAGCCTGGGGGAAGGCAATTTTCGCACTGCCGGAGGCTCCAGGAAAGCCTCTGGACTCTGGAGAGGGCGAAAAATGGGATTCCCGGAAGTTCAGAGGGGCTGGAAACAGGTCATTTCTAGCCTCCCTAGAGCATCTGGAGGACAGGGGGAGGCCATTTTTGCACTCCCAGAGGGTCCCCCCACCAACCATGGTGCAGGAGGCCAACTAGGCCATGCCCACCATGGTCATACCCACCCAGCAACCGGGCAGCGAACCCGTTGCTGAGGTTTTGGAAGCCCAGCCCTGGTCCTATCACAAAAGAAATTCCAACAACGGAAATGACTTTATTTCTACAGGGTTCAAAGTTTATGTTGGCATAACAAAATTACTGAAGTAATAGAAAAAGTTGCTTTACACAAAAAAATAAAGACACGAAAAGCCTCTATACCATTAGATTTCAAGCAGGAATTGCTCTTTGCACATCTAATCCATGAATGTTGCATTTGAGGGCAATTGTTTCAACTGGAAAGTTATGTACAATCATCTTTAGAAAAATAAGTAGCAATAGCCATTCTTCTGAAACTCAACATCTATGGCAGTTATTTTTAACCAGCAATCTGTGTAATAGCATCTTATGATATGTCATTCTTTTTGCCTATTGTAAACAGACCAGGTCCCTACCTCACAAAAGTGAAAATAGGAGGAGAATACTATATACACTGCCTTGAACTCCTGGATAAAGGGTGGGGTATTAACCTAACATAAGACTATTTTTATTTGATCTTTCAAGAGTTACATCATAATATAGGTACTGCTTAACCTATAACAATTCATTTAGTAACTGTTTGAAGTTAAAACAGAACTGAAAAAAGTAACTTATAACTGGTCCTCGCATTATAACCGTTGCAACATCCACATGCTTCCATGATCAAAATTTAGGTGCTTGGCAACCAAATTTTTTTTTAAATGACCTTTTTTTTTCTCATGAGGAGTTAACTTTATGGGGAAACTTAATTTTAAAAATTGGAAGAAAAATGGTGATATGGAAAAATTAAATGGAAGCAGGGATATTGAATTTTGACCAAATGATAAATGATTATGAATTTTGAAGATACTCTGTGTTAAGCGATTAATATCATCTACCATATGTAACCTAATTGCAATAATTAGTTATAACATTTGTTAACAACATTGTTTGAGCCAGCAATGTTTTCAGTTTCTGAGACATCCGAAATATTAGAACAACTTGTAAAACCCTTTAAAAATATAGACTACCAAATTAAGATATAAGAGGAGACCATGGTTTTCTCTTTTCTCTATTAATTTTCATAAGTGAGGGGATTCTGTTTCCCTCCATTATGTCCTAACTCAGTAAACTGCAAGATCACAAAGAAGAAATCAAATCATTGCTACAGGTTAGGGGAAATAGAGAAGTAGCATCTTCATTTCTTATACATGTATATTAAACAGTAATAAAAGAGAAAAAGACACCTTGGAAAGGGAATGCTCATGGTCGGAACTTTGCCAGATCATTTATATAGCAAGAAACCATGATTTCTATTCACATTTCTGTCCTATATATAAAACAGATTTAAATTGCTATATTGTAAAGAGATACTACAGTAGAATAGAAAAGCTTGCAGAACATTGCAAGAATAATGAACATCTAGATCAGGGGTATGAAACTCGCAGCCTGTGGGCCAGATGCATCTTGTGCTGGCCACACCCATGCCCAGTTTAGTGAAGGGGGGAAAAGTCATGATACATCACATGACGACTCCATGATGACGCGAGTTTGACACCACCGATCTAGATTAAAAGGTTGCTGCTATTATAAGAACATTTGCTGAGAAAAATCACATGTAAGTTTGAACAATTGTTATTTAAAAATCAGCTCAAAAATGAAATGTTAGGACAATAAATAATAAGCCTACCATCTTAACTCCTTTTGCTGTAATTGATTGCTTCATAACTAACATAAAGTTCCTTTATGTATGTGTTCAGCAAAAGAAGAAAGTCTTATGGAAGTAACATGAATAGTTGTCCTACATATTATTATAATATATAGAATTTTAAGAAGTAGTTAATCCTACAATACAGGTAGTCCTCGACTTACAACAGTTCATTTAGTGATAGTTCAAAGTTACAACATCACTGAAAAAAGTGACTTATGACCATTTTTCACACTTACGACCATTGCAGCATTCCCATGGTCACGTGATCAAAATTCAGACAGTGGCCAACTAACTCTTATTTATCATGGTGGCAATATCCGAGGATCATGTAATCACCTTTTGCGACACTGATAAGCAAAACCAATAGGGAAGTCAGATTCACTTAACAACCGTGTTTTTAACTTAACAACTGCGGTGGTTCATCTAACAACTGTGGCAAGAAAGTTTGTAAAATGGGGCAAAACTCACTTAGCAAATGACTCACTTAGCAACACAAATTTTGGGCTGGGCTCAATTGTGGTCATAAGTCAAGGACTACCTGTATAAATCACCTCTGGCTATTCGTTTGTGATAACTGACTTATATTCATGGTCTTTTCCCCCAACCAAAGGGGGAAAAAACCCCCTTAATATGTATCAGTAATCAGTACATCCATTTTCAGAGTTTCATTTTTTTATGAGAGTCCCAAGTACTGGGTATATAATTCTCATTAATTAGACCTAGTCTCAGACTGTTTGCTTCCACTCCAAGATTGTTAAAATAGACATGTTATCAATGATACTTAAAAGTAAAGCACAGCTGTCATTCTTATCTGCTTCTACAAATACCTGATACAGATAAGAAGCTACGTAAAATAGCATCAGTAATGAATAGTTGCACAGTATGTTTGCCGTTTCCTCATATTGCTTTTGTAAGGCAAAAAAAAGTCTTAAATTATTCACTTCTAAATGTATTTACTTGGAAGTATATTTATATTGATTCCAGTACATTTTAGGATTGTTGCCTAGCAAAATGACCGAGGTAATGATTATATGATAAGAAAAATCTGTTGTTGACAATTGCATTTCCTTATAAACTTAGGGATCAGAGGGTTTTTTTTAGCATTTCTCAGCTATGACAGGACTCTTGTTAACAATTATTTTAAAAATAAATGACTAACCATTCATTAGATCAAATGAAATATAAAAACAGCTGAAGCCATAAAACTATATATGCCCATTTATATTTACCATATTTGTGTAGTACACCTGCTTTTGTGTAAAGGTGAAAGACTTATGAAACAGGGAATACACTGAAGAAGGCATAGTTGTTCCTCTCCTTAAGGATTAGAAAGAATAGAATCACCTCAAATTTTAAAGAACAAAATTTTAAGAACTATGAATTATCTCAGAAAAGTCTTAGAGGCAATGGGACAATGGCAGTGGATTATTACTTTTAATAGAGGAATTATGAAAAAAAATGTCTCTGGGTTCACATAGTAGCCAAAAATTTCGGCTCTGAAGGGTCTGCTTTATTTTTTACATAGAAATATGCAATAGGTTCATAAAGGTAAAGATTTTATGACCTTGTCATGGAAAATACATTCAGTAAGTTCTTCTAACTCTAGTTCTGAAACCCAAGGATTCCTAGCTCTCCAGTTCCTCACATTATTTTGTGATAATTCAAGTCAGCTGCTATGATAGTTATATTATGCTGTAACATTGTTATGGGAAGAGGGGAATATAAATGGTAAGAAGGGAGTAATCATCTTTCTGTCCTTCTCTGAACTGTACAAATTAAAAACGTTTTTGGCTTCAAGGCCTAAAATTGGGATTTGTACTATAAAGTAACCGAGATTTTCTTTCATTGGCTCATTACCTTAACAGTAATTTTGCTTCATTTCTAGGTCCTAATGGATTTGGTCTCTCAATATTTTGTCCTTTTCCTAAAATATTTACCTTGCTTATCTAGGTATAATTATTCACACAATTATATTCATTCCTTTATAAAGAACATGTCTACATTAAAATAAATAGAAAATGTTATATGTAAACTATGCAGACAGCATGCAGAGCATACATTTTTGTAGCTCATACTTCAAGTATGATACAAAGATAAAATTATCTACATGTATAAAGAAATTACCAAATCGATAAAAATAACAAATAACAAATACAGTGAACCCTTGACTAAACAGTTTAATATAGAAGAAGGAGTATCTCTGAGACTCATATGTTTATCGAATGGTAAATAGGATGTTACATGCATACATGGGATATTACAAGTGTCTAAGACAACTTGTGAAATGGTGATTGGATTTAGCCCACTGCATCTGAAATCTGCCACTTAGGTCCAGTGTAAGCATTTGAGAATTAATGTAAGCAAAAATATCGTAAGGAAGCAAAAAGCAAGATTAGGATAAACCAGTGCTCAATGATCATGAATGGAAAAAACTGAGACTGTGATTATCTGCTTAGCAATCAAAGTTCTGGTCCCAATCGTGGCTGTACAACAAGCACTACCTGTAGAGTATAAACAGATATGGCCAGGAGCAATATCTCCCAAGTCTTAATATTGTTGCTCTTGTCATGCCAGCACTGTACATGGTACTATACCATATAGCTGTAAATTGTTAATTTGCTTCAAGGAATCTATTAAAAAAACAAATCTACCTTATCCTGCACCTCTGAATTCTTTAAAAAACAGAAGGGCATATAACTGCAGCCTGCTGTTTGCAATGATCCAACTAATATCTAAGGATAGCTTAGATTAAAGCTTAAATAAGCCACACAGCAAGCTTTAAGACAATTTCGTTTATTATCTGGAAATGCAATAAAGTGGGTTTCAGACAATTCCCCAAACTTATGGAGACTCTCCACAGAAGAATCGCTCCTGAACCAATGACTATTTCTCCTCACATAGAGAAATACTAGGCACATTGATTGCTACATATATAGCATACAGTTCTTTGTTCTTCTCTCATATATTTTGTGAATGAATAGCAAGGGATGGCTGCTTGGCCACTAGCAATGATGGCCCCAATGATACACCATAGTGGTGTATCTAACTCAGTCTTAAAATGTACAAGATGTGTATCTAAATCTCCAACACTCACTACAGATGTAACTGAAACTCATGTTATGCCTTAAGGAACATTCATAGACCCCTTATATGAAATCACATCCTTTTATTTATTGTTCCCCTTTCTCTTTTCAAAAATTGGTTTCTGTTTGCCCAAAATGAGGAGAAATACAAGTCCATCTGGTTTTTTTTCCCCAGAGAAACTGCCTGTCTATAACCATCATTCTTCAATTTTCTCCAAGAAAATGCTCAAGGAAAGCAAAACCTTATTTCCCAAAGTAGGGCATAATGGCAAGGTGGTAAAAAGATCCAGAAGGTTAACAGGGAAAAAGAAGGTGCAATATTTACATCACCTATAGATAAGAACTAGCCATTTGTGCTGGAATGTAACCCTGCAAGATAATCTGATATTTTATTTATCTCCCTTCAGGTTGTGCATTAATGCGTATATGCTTCGATTCTAGTTCCACAAAGCGTCTCAAATCTGTAGAGGATGAAATGGACAGTCCTGGTGAAGAGCCATTCTATACCAGCCAAGGGCGGTCTCCAGGAAGTGGGAGTCAATCAAGTGGATGGCATGAAGTGGAGTCAGGTAAATAAAGTCACCCAGGTGGCTTTGGAGGAGGGGGGAAGTTTTTAGCATTCCTGAACTCCATTTACTGATTCTGATGAGAACTAGTATTAATGTGTCAATTGGTATTTTTGAAAGGCTAGGAGAGTTGAATACATCTGCAGCTGTAAATCCTTTGTTAATATCCATTTTGTTCTTTAGGCAAGCATTTGTAGTGTTGAATAATGGTTTCCATGGTTGTCAAGGTTTTCTTATCCCAAAATATTACTCTCAATTAGATTGGCTTGCCCCCAAAAGGAGTGTACACTGCAACTGTATTTTATTGTCAAACGACAGATGCTTGCTTCTTCTTAAAAAAGAAAAGAAACACAAAACCTTTCAAATTGTTCACTTAAATTGATTTTATTCTGTCATAGCATTGTCGGAAAAGAGGTGCTTTTATTAATTTGAAAGTTTGTACTGTGGCTTTATTAGGTAATTTTCAAGTCCCTTTTTATTTAATATTTGCATAAGTCGCTACATATTTATTTATTTAAAAGATATCAACCCCTCCCCACCCCCATTAACCAACTCCGGGCGGCTTACGACAACCATAAAACCAATAAATAAAAAAATAATTAAAAACAATTTTAAAAAAATAAACAGAACACTCTACTTCCATGACTTCTAACCGTACAATCCCAACCCATAAGTAAAAAAGCTAGGTCTCAACAGCCTTCCAAAAGGCTACAACAGTGGGAATTGTCGAATTGCCATCAGGAGAGGGTTTCATAAAGTAGCGACAGAAAAGGCATACTTCTGCGATCCTGCTAGATGGCAAGATTTCAAAGAGAACACATGGAGCATGATTTAGTAAGGCGGGCTGATATTCTTAGCAAAAGGTGGTGCTGTAAATAACCAGGTTCCATGCCAGTAGGGCTTTGAATTGCACCCAGAAAAAAACTGGAAGTCATGCAGTCAATAAACAACACACACACACACAGATACAGATATACAACTTATTTTATATGTAGTTCCTTGCAAAGTAGCGCTTATGATTTCTAGTATACTTCCAGGCTATTTTGGGTTCCTTGGAGGTCAGCTTTCAGTATAGGAAACCATTGAGGAAGGATTTTAATGTCATTGGGAAGGATTCTAATGTCATAAGTATCTGATTTAATGTTTTCTAACCACAAATCCTACCAAGCCTAGGCTCTCTCTTGACTTTGGGATGGTTGAGGGAGAACAAGATACATTTAATTTAGATAAATTTTTTTAATTGGCCTTATGTTTCTTTGAGTTAATTGCTTCCAAGAGAAACTATTTTGGGGTCCTCTATATGGGCTGGCTTCATAACTGTATACTGGAAAGCATGAGAAACAAGGGAGGTATCTGGAAGTGGCCAATATTTTTGATGGTCAGTATCTCTTAGATGAATACATTATATCTCCCTATACAATACTGGCCTTAAGCTGACTTTGTGAAGTTTTCTACAACCCTGCCTTTCCATATCAGTATAAGTAGCTTATGTGACTTCTAATTGCACATCTTTCTGATGTGTTTTTTGGTTTCTATATCCTTGATTGTATTCTTTGGTGTCACCAAAATACCTTTAAGGTATTTTGAAATAATTTAATAATAAGTAAGTAATAATTTTCAGCTGCTAAAGGATATTTTAGTATCACTGCCTGATATAATAGAACTTTTATGGAAAAATAAGACCTTTGATTTTTGTATGAAAATTTTGTTCCTTGCTGGGCTGCCCGTTTTATTGCATGCAATAGTGAAAGGCAGATACTGATTCTGGATTTCTATTTGTGATTTAACCAAGAAATGGTGAATGAGTGAAACTGGATCATATTATTTGATCATCATAAATTCATTCCAACTGTGGTATTCCAAAATCAGGACAAACTTAGAATTTTCTCTGTGTTAACTAACAGAAAAAAGTAAAAGGGTTAGAAGCAAATAGGTAGATCTTGCTTAATGACTTTTCATTTGGCAACCATTTGAAGTTATGATGGCACTGAACAAAAAGATAGTTATGGTCCAGTCCTCAAACTTACAGCCATTGTGGAGAAGCAGTGAGATCCTCGCCTAATGACTGCAATTCAGATTACTAGAACTGCCATTGTTAAGCAGTATGTTCACATGATGCTAATGTTGACTTCATTTGGTGATGGAAATTCCATTTCCAATTAGTATCGTTAAGTGAGGACTGTAGTTCACTTTAGGGAACGAGTGCTGATAAATTTCTGGAGGGCCTGGTAAAAATGAAAAAAAGTGATGTCCTTAATGTGTATCATGTGCTACAAAATGAAAAGGAAATACTATGTGAAATTATTAGACCTCAGAAAACAAAATGAACCAGCACGCATTCAGAGGAAACTGAGTATAAAATGGAGGAACAAAATGCTAAGAGGAATGAACAGGATGAATTGTAGGAACGAATTAAAATCCTGAATCATTGCTTTGAGATTATGTTCACCAGAGTAAATTACAATTTTCATTCCATTCTCATCTTGGCTAAAAATATATATCAGATATTTACACTTTTTATTTTATGACTTTTTTCTTTGCTAGTTGTTTTAATGTAGTGGTTCTACTATTTTTTTTTTTTTTTTAAATAGAAAATTGTATTTTCATTCATCTCTGGGCAGAGTATGCTTTCCACCTAGTGGGGAAATATATTTCAATATTTTTCTCCCAGTTAAAAAGTGGGAGAAAGACTGTTTCAAGCCTTTTGTCTTAATAACCGTTAGTATTGTTAAATTTTATCTGTACTGCATGATTGGTTGCACATCATAATGTAGCATTTCATACATACAAATGGTGTGAGAACTGTGGGTTTAAATTAATGCTTTATTGTTGCAAGTGTTAGAATATACTTTGGAAAGATCATACAGAATGTGGACAAGTTTAAGGGTATCCACACAGAATATATCTTGGGAGTGTTGTTCCTTTTTTCAGTTCCAAGGCAGACAATATATTAAACACTGAAACTTCTTGTTGCTCTAAATTTATTTAGTCTCATAATACACTGCCTTAATTGCAAGATTCTTGCACTGAGCAGGGGGTAGGACTAGATGAACTCCACTCCTTTCTGACTTTCAAATTCTGTGTTTCTGTGATTTGTGGCTCAGTCAAGCAAAACAGCGCATTAAATCTTCGCTCCTAATATTGTACTCATGGAGACTCGCATCCATTTACCTGCACTCCAGTGTGCTTGGGGAGTTCTCAGGCCTGGAATGGCTGGAGTCTGCCAGAAAAGATGAATTTCCTTTCACACAGGAAGACTCTGCAAAGTAAAACAAAGCAGACACGAAGTAAATTATTTCTGCTTTTCAAATATCTCTTGTGGTATCTGCTTTACTGTTAACTTTATCTCAGCACTTTTATCACGTAAATTTTTGCTAACAGAGAAGGAAAGCAAGAGGAGATAATGAAGATACTTGGTTAGAAAATCATGCAGCTTCAGGCTTGGATTTGCACTGTACTACAATTCTATAGGTGACTTCATTTTAAAAATTAGTATAATCAGTTACATAGCTGTGAATGCACCTAAAAAGCTCTTGGCTTCAAAATTCATTTTATTTTGATTTGCCACAGTCAAATGCACTCTGTGAAGCTGAATAATATAAAAAGTTCACTTTTACATTTTTTGTCTCTATTTTCCCCCAAAGTTGTATTCTTTAACCCACTAAAGATGCTGTGCCCTTCTTAGTGTGTCCATTTTTAAAATTGACAGTTGTCTGGCCTATCATTTTAATAAACATTATAAACAGATATTTAATTTTAAAATGAACAGCAGTGCCCTCCCATCCTATTTAGTTAATGTGACTATTTTTTCTCTGCCCAAAATAGTTTAGGCACAGAACTACAGTACTACAGTATTTTTAAAAAATATAACTATTGCCCCTCAAAAACAAGTTTAATTTTGCAGAAGATCCAATCTAGTTGGCTTGTATGGTTGCATATTTTTCAGGCATTTTCGGAATTGGGAGTTATAAGCAGGCTACCAATGCTGAACCATGAATGGTAACATAAAGCAATAACATAAAGAGCTGTGGTGGCGCAGTGGTTAGAATGCAGTACTGCAGGGCATTTCTGCTGACTGGTGGCTGCTTGCAATTTGCCAGTTCGAATGTCACCGGGCTCAAGGTTGACTCAGCCTTCCATCCTTCCGAGGTTGGTAAAATGAGGTCCCAGATTGTTGGGGCAACAGGCTGACTCTGTAAACCACTTAGGGAGGACTGTAAAGCACTGTGAAGCGGGATATAAGTCTAAGTGCAATTGCTATTGCTATTAGTCTACTATTGTCTGACGTTAAAATGCAATTTCAAAAGCCAAAGTTAATTGTAACATGTTGTAAAGCATGGTTCATATTTTTTTCTCATTGCAGTTTGTAATAAATGCCCATGGTAGGATAAAGCTTTAATCTTGTACATCAGATGAGTGTAAGAGACTGCCTTGTGAATTTTGAATAAATCCTAGGAGGACAGGAAACAACATTCTGAAATAACTTTTGTGCTAATCTTATAAGTATTTTTAAAGTTCTGGGAATCTTAGGGATCCTTCCGCTTTCTTTATTACTTTTTCTTGGAAAATAGGAATCTTCTTATAAGTTTCTGTTATGAGGTTTCTGAAAACTAAACCTCTATATACAAGTATGAACTCTATATGAAAAGTATATGTAGGGAGCAGCAAGAAATCAGATAAGTACCGTCAGACTTTGTAAAGAATGAGGCAGGATAACCCAGAGTAGAACAGAAAGAAAGACAGAAGCAATTCTTAAGGCAACTGGGGAGGAATTCTCTTATTTCCCAACTGAACTATCTTAACCGAAAATAATTACAGAAGTTGGGCGTTATCACATGGCACATTTTGGCATATTGGAAAAAGTAGCTTTCACTTTTAAGGTGACTAATACGCTTCTTTAGCTAATTTTATGCTTATGGCATTGAATTCCAGGATACCATCATGACAATCATATTCTTAAGTGCTACAGCAATGCTAAGAATGTCCCAACTCAAACAAAATGTTAACTTTAAAAGTAAAAGAAGGATCACTTGAATTTAAAGTCTAGATTTAAAATACGTATACTGACATACAACAGCATCTTTTTATAGTTTGGTGTAGTGGTTAAGGCATGAGGCTAGAAACAGGAAGACTGTAAGTTCTAGCCTGCCTTAGCCATGAAAACCAACTGGGTGACCTTGGGCTAGTCACTCTCAGTCAGCCCAATTCTGCTCAAGAGGGTTATTGTGGGAAAATAGGAAGAGGAAAATGCGTTTGATATGTTTGCTACCTTGAGTTGTTTATAACAAGTAGTAAAGGTGGGATATAAATAAATAAACAAATAAATAAATAAGTTATTATAACTTTTACAATTCCCTATCAAGTTTTTTTTTAAATCAATTCTTTTTTCACTATTATGTGTTTTGAATTTCCCTAAGCAATTAAAATAAAAAGAAAAAAAGCTACGCAGCTTAATTTCCTTTGGATAAAAGCTCACTGAAGAATTAATGGATTGTGTACAGTATGTGCTTTATTTATAAGTATTTTGTTATATGTTGAGTATTTGTTTGCCTCTCTTTGTAAGCAGAACACAAGGGGAGGCAAGCACTCAACAGTCAATCCAGCTGTTATTTGTCTTGCTAAAACTGCATCAATAATTCCAGCTATTGCCATCTCATACCTTGTAACTGTTAACTTCTCTTTTCTGGTACATCTATAGTCTTTCTTTTCTTTTTTTCTGTCATGAGGCATATTCACAAACATCTTATAGAGCCTGTGCCCAAACCTTCATCTTGTAGATAAGTTATCTGTGCCTACCTGGGGAATTCTGGAAATTGGTTTACGTATCTTAGTTTTTGAGGTTGACACTGGTTTAAAAGACATTTACCATAGGAATAGGAAACATCTGTTGGAATAATGTAAATTGCAGATGCTCTTCAGTCTCGTTCACACAAACCCTGTGCTAAGTTGCAGGATCCAATCTGGACCATCACCAAGCCGAGAGGTTTAGTTTTCCGAGCTTTTGGACTCATGCTGGAGCTCATATTCAGGGAACGTCTCTCTATGCTTTGGGCTATTTTGTGTGAGGTATTTATATGGTGTTGCATGTAGCTTTTCAGATGTTAATTGAAGTGTTGATGACTGGCTATTTGGTCGTTGGCTGTTGTTTTGTGCTGCCAAGCCCTCGCCTGCTAAGTACTTGATAAGCTGGTGATAAATCAGAACTTCTATTGATTCCCAAAGGGCCCATTCCTCAGGTTTCTATCACTTCCTTGGCTGTTTTTGTGCCTGCTTGTCCAACAATCTTAGTAGCTGCATAATCGAATGCATTGATTGAATACATTCAATTTTTCAGCTAAGATTATTGGGCGAGCAGGGCTTTACAGAGAAATATCCAAATTCAAAATAAGGAGGAGTTTCCTGACTATGAAAGCTGTTAAACAGTAGAACAGCCTGCTCCCTGGAGTCATCAGTAAGGGTTCTCAAGCAAAGATTTGTCAACTTTTTGTCTGGGGTGATAATGATAATTCTTTCCCTGGACAAGGAATCTGAACTAGAAGTCCCTTCTAACCTTCAATGATGTGAAATACTTTCTCCCACTTAAGTTATTTCTGAACTGCTAGGCACACTTATCAGTAAAACAGTGGGCCAGCCATTAGTTTTATTTTCTGATACCTACTAGGCATTTGTGATGTCCAAATATATTTGTGAAACATGTTGTATTGTTCCCTTGGTGGCTTTTATTTAATTAATGTTTTTAAAATGTAGATGGGCAAGGAATCATCCAAGTAACAAAAGAGGTATCTGCAAGAGCATTGCTACCTGTAGGCATCATATCACATATGTAAAACAATCATTTACTGTATATTCCTGATTAAAGAAACACAGGCAATCCTATGATAGCTTTTTTGGTTTCTTTTTATGCTCTACTGGTAACCACTGGAAGCAATTGTCATCCGCTTGCAGGGCACACAATATTTCACTGAATCTAATGAATCATTGTAGCTGCCTTTTGTATACTTTTGTATACTGTTTACACAGCCTCACTTCAGTTATGCCCATCTGACTATAGCCAACAAAAATCTATTAATGAATATGAAACTACAATAAATGCAGCAGGTCAATAGTAGTATTTGGAGACAAGTAGGAGCTTTCCATTGCAGCTATTAAGTAAAATAATTAAATACCCTTCATTTGTTCTTATAGACCTAGATACGATGACAGAAACTTAGCATTGGATCAATATGTCTCTCTTTCTTTGCAATTTATGGAGCAGCCAGTGACCATTATCTGTGACAATCATCTGTTTCATTGACATTATTGCATTAAAACCATAGACATTATAGATGGAAGGACTGTCAGAAAATTGCATCTTTTTGCCTTAGGCAAATGCTTGGGCTTTTTTTGTAAATGTGAGTCCCTTTCCAATATTCCTTCCTTATGCGGAACTTGTTTTAGCTTGGCCTTTCCTATACTTGTGGAAGTCACAATGGTGGGAAGCCATACGGTGGCTGTTTACCACAACATATGGCCTCTTTCTATAGTTGTTTCCTTTATTATAATAAAGGAAAAACTCTGAACTTACTTTTAAGGTTCCACATATAAAGAGAAGACTAATTACAGATAGTCCTTGACTTAACAAAAGTTTGTTTAGCGACTGTTTGAAGTTACATTTTAAAAAGTGACTTATGACTGTTTTTCACACTTATGTGGTGGCACAGTGGTTAGAATGCAGTACTGCAGGCTACTTCTGCTAATTGCCAATTACAAGTAGTTCGAATCTCACCAGGCTCAATGTGGATGTCACCTTCCATCCTTCCGAGGTCAATAAAATGAGGATCCAGATTGTTGGGGGCAATATGTTGACTCTGTAAACCACTTAGAGAGGGCTGGAAAGCACTGTGAAACGGTATATAAGTCTAAGTTCTATTGCTATTGCTATTATGACTGTTGCAGCATTCCCATGGTATGTGATCAAAATTCAGATATGTGGCAACTGACTCATAGGTATGATGGTTGCAGTGTCCTGGGATCATGTGATCTCTTTTTGCCACCTTCTAAGCAAAGTCAATGGGAAAGCCAGATTCACTTAACAACGATATTACTAACTTAACAACTGCAGTGATTCACTTAACAAGTGTGGCAAGAAAGGTTGTAAAATAGGAAAAAAATCACTTAACAACTCTTTTGCTTACCATCAAAAGTTTTGGGCTCAATTGTGGTCCTAAGTCAAGGACTACCTGTATTCATTACTTACATATTCTCAGAAACAAGACACACTTGGAGGGGGAGGTAACATTTCCATCTTTGTACCCTCAGAATGAAAATTAAGATTGTGAAACCTGATTTTAGCCAGAATAATATGTGTATATTTAAATATGAGTGTATTTAAACCCTGAGATTGTCTTGGAAAAGTAGCAAGTTTGTTAGAACAGATTTTGTCCCAGCCTTCTTCTGTTGTCATTCGTGCATCCTCTGAAGTCTTTCAAAGACTTTTGCTAACATTGGCTGTCTGAAAAATAAAAGGGGAAGAAAGCTGGAAAAGGCACTACGGTAGTATCTCTATTTCCTGATTCTCTCTCCTCCTGCAACTATTGCATCACTAGAGATTATTTCAGGTTTTTTACAGTTGAGAAATTTATTGAACTTATGTTCAAACTATAAATGAGCTTAGCAATTATAATGGAACAACCAAATCTGTAAGTTGGAGCACCGTGTAAAGTCTTTGGGTCTTTACTCCCAGGCCCTGCTTCCTGCTTTCAGGTAGCAGTTTCATAGTTTTTGCTGAAATCACCGATCTTCCATAAGCCCGTCACCTGCTGTCCCTGTCCCCCCACCCTTCTGATGCATAAGAGAGGCAGGTCCTTCTTCCTAGAGGATGAAAAGGAGAAATGCAAAAAGAGAAGTGATTTGAAGAAGCAAGAGCCAGTTTGGTCTCATAGTTGAGGCACCAGACTAGAAAGCAGAAGATTGTGAATTCAAGTCCTGTCTTGGCAGTGAAAGTCAGCTGGATGATCTTGGGCCAGTCACTCTCTCAGCTCAACTCACCTCCCAGGGTTTTTTACTTATTTATACACACACACACAAATTCTGGGAATTGAAGTTCACATGTGATAAAGGAGCCATAGTTCCCCACCCCTGATCTAGACTGTTCTAGCTTTAGAAATTCCCAGTTATTAATAAGAGGCTATGGAGAACTGTGTTAAACCCCATTCTTTTACCAAGCTGATCCCACAATTTCTGTCCTTTTAAAAAAAAAATCCCCCTATTCCAGCAAAGCAGAACTGAGGGCAATTTGAATCTGTATTCTTTGGCTACAGTACTGAAAAATCACACCTCCCTCTTGTGAAGTTGGATTACATGCCTGAACCTATGGCATTGTTATGTGTCTGAAGTTGCAACTTTTGCAGGTTGTGGCTATTAACAGTAATAATGTACAGTCTGAAGTACGTTATCTCATGTAAACAGATTAAAGTACTTCATATACATAAAAAAGAAGAAAAATAGACTGTACTCACTTGTACTGAGAAGTATCTTCAAATCAAGTTTGATTAAAATTCTGAATAATTTCTGAACGCTTCTCAAAGATATATATAAGAAAATCACATGTTCTCCCAGCTACATTTGACCCCTCCCCCAAACTCTGCCTATATGACTTTGGATGAGCCAAGTAACAGATTTTTTTTTTTAAAAGATCATATTTAGAGGAAAGAATTATGAGGGTTTCATGATTGTGCAGAAATTAGAAAAGGAAAGGGAGGTGGGAGAAATTGGAATGAAGAGGGGGGTTGGATGAAGGATGTAAATTTGCAACAAGACACTTTCTACAGTTTTTCTCTTAGTGATCAGTGTACTCTTTAATAAGGTATGAAATTTTTTTCTGAGGCATTTATAAGAAATTCTGATCAATGTTACTAATTATTTAAGCTTAGCATTCAATTCCATGTCAGTTACACACAAATATACACAAATCTATTGCAGGTTTTTTAACTTGCTTTTTTTGCTAGTTTCAATTCTAAATTTTAGAGATGTTTTTTCCTTTTCTTTCAAATTTTGTTCCGGGACATATTCTGTTCATTTACTACTATTTATCTGTCTTGATCATGTTGAATTCTATAACCATATTTTGCTTTGCAAAACTCTTATCTTGTGCCTTTCAAAAGGCAACTTAACTTGCAAGGACCAGTATGGACTGAAACCGTGCTGGGTCTGCAGGCAGCTCAAATTTAGGCTGTGAAAGCATCAAGTTATGGATGCTGGCTAAAGCCTCTTCTACGTTAAGTGCAGATTTAACAAAAGAGCAGGTGACCTCTGCTTGATGCGGTCCTGATGTCTCAATGGCTGCTGCCCTTGCCGTTCCCACGTTGGAACACTGCATTGCAGATACTCTTGATAATTCTTTGAAAAGTTCATGATGGAAGCATAACTGAGGCACCTCCTTCATTTTGGTTAGTAAGTTCCTGATAAATATTGCATCCACAAGCTGAAATAGTTTCCTGCCTGTCTTTCATAACATCTCAAGGTGCTTAATTTGGTTTTCCAAGTTCAGTAGAATAATCATTGGTTTTATCAGGTTTCTTGTGGAGACAATTCATGCCATCCTATGTTTAATTTGGGGGCTGCTAAACAAGGTTAGCTCTTCATTGACAACAGAAATGGAGTAGATTTTTTTATATCAATTACATTTTTTTTCATCTTATTATAAATCCAATACTGTAGCATTCTCATTTATCCAAACGTGTATTTTATTCTAACATTATTTTCCTTTAATGTTTTGCTGAAAGATTTTTTTCAGCCCATTTAATACACACCCGATGATAGCTAGTAAATCACAAAAACTAAAATTTGATAACTAAGAAATCCGAACCACAGATTTTGTTCTGAGCTCTACCAAATATACAAATGATGAATAAATCAAAGAGAATTTCTCTATCTGTGTTCTTTGTGCATAAAAAAATATTCTGAAGTGAATCAGGTCTCCTTCAAAACGATCTCCAACTTCTATTTTGATCCAACATCAAAGAGAAGTTTATCTCATTTAACTGATAATGTATCTCTTTTTGAATCTGTGCCATTTTGTGATTGTTCTGCCTGCATTGGAAACAGCTTGCTGACTGAGGAACATGGATGCAGAGTTGCTTTGGAGCAAATAGGCTGAATTCCTGTTTACAGTTTCTTAACTTTTAATAGTTCTGTAATGGCAAACAGCATGATTAAAATATATATTTTTTTCACACAGCATCCATTTTGTTGAACTTTTTGAAGGTGAAATGTGAGGATGTTGCAAGATAACGCCAAACTGCATTTGTGGTGCTTTGAAGAAAGAGCATAAACTATGTGGAATGTGTGGTTCTCACTGTAAGATAAGCTAGAATGTGTTAATCAAATATTTTAATGATATGAAGGCAGTTAAGAAAACAGTAAAAAATTTTACTAATTGCTTTCTTAAGTAAACAGATCTATCATTAGGTTGTCAGGAAGAGTGACACTGAGCAGAAACACCCTGCTAATCCCCAAAGATAAGTATTTAACGTAATTAGGCAGACAGTGTCTCCTTTGTTGTCCCAGCATTAATCAGGAGGAAAAAGCTCAATTTTACAGAAAAGAGTTTCTCTCAATATGCCTTTGTGCTATTTCACTACTTTTGTGGAGATAACATACTCAAAGTAATGACAATCATAGTTTGGATGATAAGGTTCCTTGCTATTTGACATATACAACATGAATCCTTATTTTCAATATTCTTGTTTTTCTCATGTGGCTGGGGGAGATTCTGATAACTTTTTAAAAATAATTTGGTTATCTCATGAGACTCAAGAAAATACATATTCATAGCTGAATGGTGTATGGGTGTGGGTGTGTAGTTGTGTAATATTCTGCTTAGTGGGTCAGTTCCTTTTTTAAAATAATTGTGAGGGGAACCCAAATTAAAATTCAGCTATAGAGAAAGAGAAACTTTTTCTGCACGCTTGTATTTGTTTGTTTGTTTCTTGATTGCCCATCTTACCATGAGGCAACTCTGGACAGCTTATAGTCATAAAAATATATCTACATTAAAGCATAAAATTAAAACCGAAATCTAAGGACATGTGGGGAGGGCAGGGGCAGAATATATAACATCACTCTGATGAGAGATACCTGTCTTGATTTTTTTTTTAATTACATTAATTGTGCCCAGAGAATTATTCTCAAAGAAGAGTGGTTGTTTTGATTAGTTTCATTTTCCTCAGAACTCCTTAAAAAGTGTCTGAAGAGAGAAGTTAGCCTGTCCTTTCCAGAATGTAGCAGCATTCTTTATGAAGAAATTTCATTCCCGATCTAAGCGCTAATTAAATTTAAAACCTGAACAAGTAGATTTAGGAATGGCTCTTTTCTCATTCGAAAACGGTTCCTTTCTAATGTCCCATTGCAGTGCAAGGGCCCCAGCAGATTCATTTCCCAAAGAAAACATGGAATTAAAACACAAGATTAAAAAACATAATTAATGTCTAGTTTGACATCTCCCGACATCTCAAAGGCTTTGATGGTAAAGCTGCAAATTAAAAGATCAATAGACTTCATAAAGTAACAGGTACATATGAGGTTGGTTTATTTGTTGGGCAGTTTGGAGTGTAGAAGTGAAAAATCAAATGCTTCCCTATAGTAAGATTTTCAGTGCAAATGCTAACTAATCTAACCTTTGGTTTTAGCTGACAGAACTTTTTCTGAGATTCTTTACACTTCAGTCAATTTTAAGAGGGCGCATTGAATTCTTGCTCTCCTCTATAAAGCATTTTGATAACCTTCCAAATTTTTCTGTAAAGTCATTGCAGTTTACAATTGCACTTTTAAGTTTTTGTAAAGGCAGCAAAAGCATACATGTAGAAGAACCTGGATTAGTTGTTAGACTTTACATAGTTCTTTTTGAGGTTGTTGCTGTTGTTTTTTGTTTTGTTTTTTTTACACCATGACAAATTTATTGAAATTTTTAATGTCATCTTTAAACAATTCTGTGAATTGGCCAGAGTCAATGATTGGGGCAGTATGCAAGCACTGTGATATATAAATAAATGGATAGGGGAAATACCACCAATAATTAGAAACAATATTTATCTCTTTGCCTACATCCCTCTATAAACTTTCAGGACACCTTGTTGGAACATCCCCTTCAGGTTGGTTTCCAGAGGGGAATCAAGCAAAAGTATTGTTTATGCAGTATAATTATCTAGGAGATAAGATGGTTCATCAATGAATATCTATGGCAGGATGTGTGGAAAACATTATTATAATAAGGTCAGTAAAGTCCACTACATATGATCAGGATAGGTGAGGCACATAAGAATTGAGAGTGAAAAGAATTGAGAATTGTTTGTTTAGCAAATTTCATTAGTTATGTGACTGGGGGGACATAAAACTAGCAACAATGAAAACAATTTTACAACCTTTTTTGCTGGAGTTGTTTTAAAAAATTGTGTGGTCATTAGGCGAATTTGGCTTCCCCTTTAACTTTGCTTGTTGGAAGAAAGCTGGGAAGATTGCAAATGGCAATCGCATGACATCAGAATGTTCAACCATTGTAAATACGTGACGGGTGCAACCCCCCCCCCAAATTTTGATCACAGAGCCATGACGATGTTGCAATGGTTTTA
>JANHFL010001650.1:0-12836 GCA_032468155.1 Oxyrhabdium leporinum | reverse complement strand
GGAAGGAAGGAAGGAAGGAAGGAAGGAAGGAAGGAAGGAAGGAAGGAAGGAAGGAAGGAAGGAAGGAAAAGAGTAATCCACTATCCTTAATAGCTCTTCAAAATGTTTAAACCTTTTGTCATTATTACCAAATAAAATATGATATCAAACCTGCCAGAGAAACATAGACAGATTGTGCTAACTCAAGAAAGTATGTTATGCAGAACATAACATGAGAAGAACATTGGAAAGAAGAAAAAGAAAACAGTATTTATGTTCAGTCTGGTAAGAATTAAATAGGGCTAGAGCAGCTTGAAGCTTATTTTGTATACATTCGTTTTGGATTCATTCTAGCATATATTTTTATTCTTTGATAATAACCTTCCCTTATAAAAGTTTTAACTTTTGCTGTATGATGCTGTGGTCAAAACACTCCAAAACACATGTCCATATACTTCGATTCTTGCAACTCTGCAGCCTGATGAGGGAGTGGTGAGAGAGGGATGTGTGCATTTCTCTACCTTTGTCTGATACTTTTTATTACCTTCCCCAGCTTCCAAGACAGGAAACTAAACAATAAGTATCCCAACCTCAGAAAGGGGGAAAGGATGTTCCCAGAACATGACTTACAACTTAAGTATTAAACTGGTGATTTATGGTGCAGACTGTTTGCATATAATTATGGGGATGAAGTGGACTTTGAAGAAATAGGATAGAAAGAGAGTATTGCTACTTTTGAACTCTAATGTTGGAGAAGACTCCTGAGAATATCATGAATAGCCAAGAAAACAAACAAATGGTTCATCAGATTAACCCAGGTACAAACAACCAGGCTCAAATTATCCAACTTCAAAACATAGCAGCAGCAGCAAGGTGAATGGATTCAATTACAGTGGCAATGGGTGGATTGTTGGAAGACCTAAAGCAGGGGTGTCAAATATGCATCATCACGGCAGCATCACATGACTTATAGGGACCTTTTCCTCCTTCGCTAAACCGGGTGGGGGCGTGGCCAGCACATGATGCATCCGGCCCACAGCCCGTGAGTTTGACAGCCCTGACCTAAAGGAACAAGTTGGGGACAAATCATTCTTGAGAAAATCTATCTGTATGGTCACTAAGAGTCAACACTGACATGACGGCATATAATCAGTTGTTATCAATCATGGGAATGAAACAGTTGTCTAGTTCAAAATTAGAAGACATAAGATTAATGCAAAATAGATCTGAGCATCAGATGTCAATTGTTCAAAATAGGATATGTAAATTGAATTGGAAGGGCTACCTTCCTGATAATGACTGATTATGTGCCATCATGTCAGTGTTGACTCTTAGAGACTGTACAGATAGATTTTCTCAAGAATGATTTTAAAGACACAAACATATAATTATAATCAGAAGCTTAATATACATTAGAAAATACTTGCATCTAAACAAAAACTGAAAACCTTGGCTCCACCCATCTGTATAACTATGTGGGGCTCCACTCATGTGTATAACCCCTCCTACTTTCCATCAGTGCCCCATCCACCATCGCTTATACCAGATTAGATGTAGAATTCAGTATAAGAAATTTGATCTTTATAGAAATTTCATTAAATTTATACTATCAGTAAAAGACAAATAATGTATTTTTATCTCCTAATTTGATCCATTCAACCTTTGCTGTTCACCATTAGGTTGTCTATCTGTTAGTATCTCCTGAATATTCAGCACACTTTGAACCTAATTCACTACATTTGTCTGAATGTACAATAACTTTCATAACTTTTATTGTTCTCTCTGGTTTACAAATGCAGTTCATGGACATAGATAGCCATAAAAGTTTAATAAAGCTGGCTAAGAGAGGATCATTGTATATTTTGGAAATAAATGGAACTAAATCATAGGAGCTATTTTGTATAAATGTAATAGGCTTGTATGATACAGTGTGCTAAATGAAATAAATCAGCAAAATTCAAAGACCTCAGTTTAAGAGTGCAACAAATGAGAATTTATTGTGTAGGATTCAGTCACCTTTATTAAGTTATTGTTTTCATTTGAATAAATTACATTTCCAAAGTATTCAAGCCACAACATTATTGATGCTGACAAAAAGTAGTCTTGTCGTGGACAGAACAGCTATTGACACTTAGAATGGTAGGTGGGGAGGTTTTTTGTTTTCTTTTCTTTAAATATTTAGCTAACTTGTTTGAAAATCGAGTTGTTTAGCTAGAGTTAGAATTGTGTTATGGTTTTGCTTTGTATTTATCTCTTTTTAACTGTGTGTTTGTCTATATGGAGCCATAGGTTCTTTTAGCATAAGTTGATTTTTGTTAAATCCTTGTCTTTCTAACAAATGTTTAGACCTTGGAAATGAGCAGTTGCCTTGTAGCAACTGTCTTAGATTGGCTGAGCTATAGGCTCCTTAAGTTTCTGTTTGGGGTTCCTTTTCTTTTCTGCAGACACCTTCAATCTTCTCATGATGGGATCAGATGGCAAGAGAGAAACTGATTTATAGTACAGGGATGATTAAAGAAGGGACCTAATTTTGCAGTTGCTATCCATTCGCATGCATGGATCATCTCAGAATTGAAGTACTTCAGAAGGAGAGACTGATTCGGACCAGAGGAGACCTTTCTTTTTACATATGAGCCAGTATTAGGCCATTCAATGGCACCCCTGGGAATTTAAGAGTATTTACGTTTTCCTTCCAAATTCAGAATTGACAGCAAACACCTTTGCTGTCCTGTTTTTTGCCTTGGGGCAATTCAAAACAGCTCCTGGGCTGCTTTCTGTGTTGCAATCACAGATTTCTCAACATATGAATGCACTTTATCCTCCTTGAAGCAGTATTCCTAAAAGTTATTTAGGGACATGTTTATTCATTTCTCATTTATAAGAGTTAAAATCCAAATGTTTGCAGTACAAGAATGCAAATTATATAAAAATAATATTCTGCTGCTGAACTGAAAAAGTGACATAAATAAAGCTGCTTTATAGCTCAAAGTAAAACTGCTCCCTGTGTGCAAACCAGAATTATGCAGAATGTCAATTAAATCAACTGTAATCTCCCAGATACATTTTTATTGCTGGATTCATTAGAAAGGCTCTTAAGGTAATGAATAGTCGTCACTTTTACCAAGGACTGCTGATTCCTTTATAAATGATGACCACTAAAAATGCAGAAGAGACATTTTAAAATCTGGGTATATTTACACTCTGCCTTTATACTTGAAGTAAAGTAGAATTTAGTATGACCTGACATGTTATGAAAATCACTACCAGACATCAACTCTGTATTTTAGGATACATGCATTTCAGAAAACTTGTTTTAAGGTTGCATAATAAAGCAGTCTAAAAAAGGACAAAATCAGATAATTTGTTTCTTTATCGAATTCCAAAAATCTATTCTTTAAAATGTATTTTGCTTTTCTTTCTTATAGCAAGTCCACACGCAACACCATCGACTCTTCATTTTCCAACATCACCCATTATTCAACAGCCTGGGCCATACTTCTCACACCCAGCAATTCGCTATCATCCTCAGGAGACTCTGAAAGAGTTTGTCCAACTTGTCTGCCCGGATGCTGGTCAGCAGGCTGGACAGGTGGGGTTCCTAAATGTAAGAAAGCTGTTTCTACTTTTTTTTCAAGAAGTTTTGTTTCTATAACCATGGAATGATATGAACAGATGTGTACACAAAAGAAAATCATTCTGTTAAGGGGTAAATGTGTTTCATTCATGTTGCTTATGATGGGAATTAATATAATTTAAGTTGTCTTTTTTGGCTACCTTGTGCCCATAATTTATACATGCTAGAATTTAATTAATTTTTACCAGTAATCAAACCTACAAAATTTTGGTGTGATTAGTGCAACATACCAGAGATAGTCCTCAACTTACAACCACAATTGAGCCCAAAATTTCTGTTGCTAAGTGAGACACTTGTTAAGTGAGATTTGCCCCATTTTATGAACTTTTTTGCCTCAGTTGTTAAATGAATCTCTGTAGTTGATAAGTTAGTAACCCACTTGTTAAGCTAATCTGGCTTCCCCATTGACTTTGCTTGTCAGAAGGTGATCACATGACCTTGGGACACAGCAATGGTCACAAATATGAACCAGTTGCCAAGCATCTGAATTTTGATCACGTGATAATGGTGTTGCTGCAAAGGTCGTAACTGAAAAACAGTACTAAGTCACATTTTTCAATGCTATTGTAACTTTGAATGGTCACTAAACGAACGGTTGTAAGATGAGGACTGTGTGTGTGTGTGTGTGTGTGTATAAACATTTTATTTGCCAATTATAGCATATGTCCAGTAGAAAAGGCTACGTTAATGTGTCAGCTGAGCAGAGGCAGAGCAGAGCAGACCGGGATGTTTCTTGTTTCTCTGCTGTCTGAAGTACCACTTTCTGAATTGGGGGGACGGGACTTGGGGGGATACATGTATATCAGTGTTTCTCAGTCTCAGTAACTTTTAAGATGTGTGGACTTCAATTCCCCAAAATCTCCAGCCAACATTTCTGTAAATTGAAGCTGTTGAGGTTGAGTAACACTGATTGATGTATATGCATACAATGGCTTCCATGGGGGGGGGGGGTGGCGGCGCTGGAGGATGCTAAAGTAGTCAAGACCTCCACCCTTTGTGCATTCATGCAATATTATCATAAATACTGAAAGAGTGGGGCTTCATTCACACAATTAGGATGATCATCTTGACTTTTTGCTCTCCCCATGGACACCACTGGATGTGTATACCCTTTTTGTCTCTCTAATTCTAACATCTTCTCATTGGCATCAAACAGTATTCTGTTGCTTGTATTTGTACTATTATTATGCCCCATGTTGCAATCATTGCTTATTCATAGCAATTTTCTGCTTTATAGAGTATCTGATCATTGCCCAATAATAGTTAGCAATGGTAAATTGACTTCATCAGTAATTTGATGGTCTTAATTTTGCATTCCATACAATATTGTATATATGATTTGAACTTCACATGTTCAGAAAGAGTGTCAATTAACATGACCCTAAAAGAGAATTATTTAGTTTCTTATGACCTGATTCCTGGATTTCCAAGGTTAATCCAAAATATAGAACAATAGTAATTTTTATTAATTATTTCTGTAGAAAAATGAATCAAAAACAGCTTTTTTAAATCAGCCACATTTACTTTTTTTATAACGTGGCTTTCTTGTAGCATTTGAGATTTACTTGACCAGTACTTGAACTCAGGAAGATAAAAGTAGAGTTTTTTATGGTCTGTTATTCCTAGGAGCTATTATCTTTATTCCTTATCTCTGAAAAATTAAACACTGTTCCAAAATTTTGGTTGAATTATCTTAGGTTGTTGTTAAATTTAACAATTATCTTCAGGTTACTGGAATAACATTCCATTTATATGGACAAATGACTACCTCAGTGTATAACCTTATCTAAAATAATATTTGGTTGTCTCACAGTAGAGTACAAGTGAAGAATAATGAAGGCCATAGTTATTTTTACTCATTACATTTCTGATAGCAGAATTTTCTTGCTTTTAGCACTCAATTTGTATTCTAAATATAATAAAAAAAATACATGGATGTGAATGTTTTAGATCCACACCTCAGAGTTGGATCAATAGAACCACAAAGTATAGAAGAAAAATAGCTACCAACTGTATTGCATAATTTCTTAAGAAGATATTAACAGTATGGAAGTTATATCAGAGAATCACCCTGTGTTATCTTTGATTTATAGAGCTTTGTTTATGCATTGTTTCAGCTACTTTGATATCTGTCTATTGTCCCTGTAATATAAACTATATGAAAAACAATATAAGATGTCCCCAAGGTGCTTTTTCAGGAGGCAACTGGACTTTCTTGCTTTTTCTTTGACAACATTTCACTTCTCATCCAAGAAGCTTCTTCAGCTCTGAAACTTCTTTAAAGAAAAATCAAGAAAGTCCAGTTGCCTCCTGAAAAAGCATCTTGGGGACAACCATGACCTGGATGACTGAGTATCTCTACAGACTTTTAACAATATAAGATGTTCTTATAAATAAAAGTACATCTGTGGTCCCGGTGACCGACCCAAATTCGATCTCGCATCATTATCCTGGGACACGTATATTTACCTTCATTCATAAAATGTTCTCTCAGGTATTCTTTAATACAAACTGGATGTTTATATTTATATTCTTCTTTAAGACAGTGGTGGACAATCAGCTTTTTGATTGAGTTTTCCTTGTCCATTTAAACCTTTAGCCATATTAGGTTTATGCCATGTGTATTTATCCTAGCCGTTTGTTTCCAGAGGCAATTAATGGTTCATTTTTCTTCTGTATCTGACAGCCCAATGGTAGCAGCCAAGGCAAGGTGCACAATCCATTCCTTCCAACCCCAATGTTGCCACCACCGCCTCCTCCCCCAATGGCTAGGCCTGTGCCTCTTCCAGTGCCAGACACAAAGCCTCCAACGACGTCGACAGAAGGAGGTGCCACCTCTCCCACATCACCGAGTAAGTAAGCCAGAAGGAGGAAACAAGAAGCTGACATGGGTTTGAAAGAGATTTATGTTGTCATAATTCCGTTAAATGAAACCTAAATTAAATTAAAACATTCCTGTCAATAAGTACATCAACTAATGATTTAATGAGGAAAAAATGACTGTGCAAATAAGCAATGGAAGATTTCTGCAAAATAGCATCTTTTTTGAGGGGAGAAGAGTTGTAAGCAATTTGATACGTGCATTATGTCTGATTCTTATTAATATCACATGCCTTCAATTAAAAGTGTATAAATTTTTTTCCTTGTAAAAAATTGTCATTGTTTTACAATTTTCAACAATTCAGAAACATCTTATGCCCAATTTTTCTAATACTTTATACTGATCGCCAGAATGCATCTCTGGTCTAATGATCATGCTAGCATAATGCTTTACAGCTTCCAAAAGTGGAGAAGAAATTTCTTGGTGATTTGTGGTCTTTACTTTAACTTTCAGAGCAGCAGAAGCACAAAAATCCTATTAACACTGAGCAAGTATTATCGGACTGTAAAAAGAGATTAAATTAGTAATAAGTCATTGTATCAGTATTGCCAAAAGAAGGAAAATATCGAGAAAAATGTTCATTAATTTAAAACTAGTTTGGAAGCATTTTTAAAGGTACCACCAACAAGCAAAGATCTCTGAGCAAAAAGTCTTAAGATCTCATTTTGGGGCCGTCCTGTTTTTCCTTACTGTAGAGAAGGAATGTAACAACTGTACAAGCAAGCTGCTATGGTGATTTAGTGTTTGGGTCTCCAATAATATTCTTTGCTTTAACTTATTGCAAAAAAAGCCATTTTTAGCAGAGTGAAGTCCAACAAATGAATAAATGAATGAGCACAACCATAACCTGCAGTCCTGTCTTTAAAAGTTTAAGATTTTGACACACCATATCACACACTGATGCTCTAATCTGTTTAGATGCATATGTAGGAATAAAAATATTTCACATTTAGACAACCACTTTTTCTTCTCTGAAAGAAATAAAAACATGCTAATAAAAAAAAAAGACTTAAAGAGCACTGATTGAATTAAATTAAGTACCCATCTTGGTAATTAAGAAGGTAACAGTCACTTTATTCAAGGCTATTAATAACATGATAACTAGATTTAAAGGCCTTTTAGCCTTTACTATCACTACCACTAATGTTGATAGTTTGTAGATTCAGCACATCCACTTTGTCTTACTCATTCATGACAGACTATTTGGCTGAAGTAAGATAATGATATAAAATGCTTTGTGAGTTCCAAATGCTGTATTTTTAAAAAAAAGAATATTGCTATTCACTCTGACAAGTAAAAATAAAATAAAATTACTAATCAGGGCATTGCATGAAGAAAATATATTCTATGACCTGAATTTTCACGCCTTTTGTTTCTGCTTCTTTGCAAGACAAAGGGTTGTTGAAACTTAACAACTTGTATTCTTAATTGTCTCCTTTGTGATTTTTTTTTAAAGATTTCATCAAATGCATTTCAAAAGATGGGTCACAGCTGCTGTGTGCCTGAAACTTTGATTTAAACTAGATTAAATAAAACTGAAATTTCCTGATTGCTGGATTTGTTAATCCTCCCAGGGATTTATAACTTATATAGCTATGGAATCTGAAACATGAGTGTAGGCAGTTTCACAGTTAGCCTCCTGAAAGCTCCAATGGGAGCTTCCCACAATCACAAATAGGTGATAAATTATTATTTGGAAAAATGAATGGTATGCCATAGTAGATGAATCTTATGGGAGAGCTACATTAAAACAAGGTGAGCAGTTGAACTGGCTGGCTTTGGAGGATTATTTTTCATATTTCTTCTGTCAGGTTCTTGTCCTCCTTTTAGTACAGCATCTGTAGAAGATCAAATATTATCACCAATCATATAAGAATAGCAGATTTGTACCATATATATCATTCTCTTTGGAAAGATGAAAATGCATGCTGTATTAGATTAACGCTGCCTGGGATTTTACTTTGTTGACTATATTTCTTTGAAGACAATAATTATTTCAGAAAAAGAAGGAATTTTAAGATTACCCTCTGTGCCATAGAAAATGAAAAACAAGTCACAAGTTACATGTTTTGGTATATTGAATTAGAACTTATGATTCGGTGTTGTCAGCTCTAATGCGTAACATCTCTAAAACATTAATCCTCCCCAGATACAGTATCTTGGGACCAAGCAACTGGAGATAATGTCTATTACAGTTCAGATATTATTTGGGCAGAACAAAGGCTCTTTCTTCCTGTGTGATACATATGAAACCCAGTTTGGAAGGGCAAATATGTAAGAACAATAGCAATAAGAACTACTATTATTTCAGATCAGCATTTTTCATTTCTTAAGGGCTTCTCTAAAGTAAATGATTGCTTGATGATTAAAATATTGTCCAATGGCAATGAATGATTGTGGCATTCAGGGGATGCTAACAGATTGTGAAGTATCTTACTTTCTTTTCATTTTCTGTCTATATTTCTGTCGTTCATTCATTATAAACAATGTACTCTTCTGCATCATGAACTCATGTATGCAGAATCTGTGCTCTTGCTCTCTAAATAGAATCTGAAACATAATAGATAAGCATCATTTAGATAAGTTTTTTCAAACTTGGCTACTTTAAGATGTATCGATACAACTTCAACACCCAGAATTCCCCACCCAGCATTACCAGAATTCTGTGGTTGAAGTCCACTCAACTTAAAGTTGCCAAGTTTGAAAAACACTGATTTAGAAGAGTCAAAGTTGCTACTATGCTAATAACTGTATTAGAGATGTTTTGGAACTATTCAATCTGCATTTACTTCAAAATGGGACTGACTCATACTTAGCAGTATGAGGAAAAAGTTTTACAAATATCAACTTCAAGACTGACAGTGTATATAATTGGATTTAAATATTTGGAAACATATATAAATAGGAATTTATGCTGATGATGCATAAATAAGAAGTAACCATTATTATATTACATTATAGCAAAAGGATATTTTAGATTTGATGTGATGAACTTCAGCTGGCTTGTTTTGTAGATAATTAGTAAACAGCTAATTTATTAGCACATAAAAATTGTGTTTCACTTATATCCTTTCTACATGTAACAAGTTCCTTTGATAATGTTAGATATACTCGCAGGGTTCTTTTAAGACAAAGTTGTAAGAACATAGGAGATTATCCGCACAAGTCATATTATTTGTTCATTTAACCAGTATGACTGATTTTGTATCTCCAAATCTTGAATAGAAGACTTTGCATGACATGACGTAAGATCTAAATATTTGGATATAGATATAGATTATTACACAATTCTTATGTTCATGTGTTTTATGAAGGTATTTATTGAAATATATTATGTATTTCTAATTATTTTTCCAATGTTAGTGTCATGAGAAGCTCACTTAAAGTCATGACTGTTCCCTAGCTATATATTCTATTTCTCTGAGTTACACAATAGTTTTTTGATGGACCATTACTTTGAATAGGATAGAAATTATCTAATTTATGCCATTAATTACATTATTAGGACATTGAAATAATGCGTAAAGCATTATTACAATGGTTGTACGTATGAAAAATGATAATAAGTCACTTTTCGGTGCTGTAGTAATTTTGAATGGTCACTAAATGAACAGTTGTAAGTCGAGAACTACCTATACTGACCAATAATAGAGAAGGGGGGAAAAACATTAGAAATCTCAGAGAGAAGAATTAAGGCAGAAAGCAGGATTTGTAAGACAAAGACTTTGCTATATAATATTAATACTGTAAGTTACACCAGTAATAGTAAAGAGGCAATATTGTAATAGAATAGTCATACAATCAAATAAGGTATAGAAGAAATATTTAACAGAAATTAAATAATAGTATAATAAATTTGTATAATAAGTAATTATAAAATAATTACTATTAGTAATTAGCATAATAATATAGAATAACAATAGAATAGAAAATAGGATGACAATCAAAAGCACTTATATTTCATTTGTATATCTTGTATATTTTTTTTCAAAGTAAGATATCTTCCCAATACTTATAGAGATATATAAAAAACAACAATCTGCAGGATCCAGTGCTTTTGTGATTCTTCTAAATCTGGATCAGTCTATTTGGGTACAGTTTAAAAAAGAATCCTTGATATGGTCAGGAGGGTTTTATAAATCCGAAACAATCTTCTTCCACATACTATATATAGAATTGCTGTGCCCATAGCAATGTATCAGATTTGATCATAAACTAGTTGATGATAGAGGTGGTATAGTCATAGTCCCAAATCATGTGCTATAACAACTAGAGATCCAGGAATATTTTTAACTTTTTACATTTTAAAAATTGTCAATAATGGAGCCAAAGTTCATTGTATGAAGGATAATAGCTTTACATAAGCCATTTTCTACATGCATATTTATAAACTACACTTGCAGTTTATTACATTATGTTTATCAGCCATTTATCATACCACTGTGTAACAGAAGCAATTCATAATTCATAATTTGTTCTGATCTTAGACCAATTTAAAGCACTAGTCACTCAAACATAATATTGCAGTCCCCAAGACTTCTTGCCTATAGATTTTTGTACAAGAAAAGCCATTTGAATTAACTTTTCATGCTTAACTCCAAATACGTAGCATTAATTGATGTTAAAAAGCAAGATGCTCTTCTATTGCCTGCTGATATCCATATTTATTTCTCCATCATTTGAAATCCAGTTGTCCTCAGTGAGATTCTTGATCCTTATAATGTGACTTCATTTTCATGTTCAACATTTGTTTGGGTGGCTTTGAGATCAGTGTTGTTGTTGTTTGTCTGTGATCTAGTGCTGCTTCCTGAACGCATGTGTCCCTTCCCTTCACAGCCTATTCAACACCCAGCACCTCCCCTGCAAACCGATTCGTCAGTGTTGGACCACGGGATCCAAGCTTTGTAAATATCCCTCAACAGACACAGGTGGGACGCTTTCAACTTCTGTTCTGTTTGCCATTCTGTTTGTTAACAACTTTGTTGTTCTTTAGTGTTGCTTTGGCAAGTGATTTGTGTCTCTCCATCAGTTCATCTTCACGGTCTGAATATTAGTGAAATGTCACTTCTGGTAATTGTTTGTTTTTCTTTTGAGAAATTCTCACGGCAGTAGTGGGGGTTTTTTCCCCCAGATATTTATTTCCTTTTCTTTTTCTTTTCCGACAATCTTCTGCTGTAAAAGTAGTCAAATGGCTACTTTCAGTTCAGAATATTTTTAATGTTTCATTCTATGCACTGACATCACATGACAAACATTATAAGAAATGCTATGACTTATATGCATTTCATGTAACTGCAAGTAGAAAATCCAGTCCTATTTTGGCAATAAGCAACTATATTTAAATTCAAATTTAAAACTATATTTTCAAGGCAGTTACTAAAGGCTGTAATTGCTGCATGGATCAAGAATACATTGAATGACATATAGCAAAGTCTCCAGAATAGAATCGGTAATCATATTATACTGCATGCTTGAGACGTGTCATTTCTCCATTGAAGAGAAAAGCATGCAATTTCAAACCAACCGTCCACCTTGCTATGCTTGTTCAATGGTTTTTTTAAAAAAAAAAAAACCAAGCAAACCCACAAATAGCTCTTGTACATCCATCCTGACGGGTGGCATCTGATATTTTCTAATATACCTATAACAAGAATAATATTTGACCACTCTATGGAATTGTAATAGCTTTTGTTTATTATGAATAGCCTCTGCTTAAATGAGATTAGTATCTACAGTAAGAATGGTACCTAATTAAATGTGGAATGCTGTTAACCTGCAGTGTAGCTTGCCATGATATTTAGCTCATGAGGGGAATAAAAAGTCTCATAAAAAGCAAATACTTCTCCACTGACTGAAACAATCCTTCTTTGGTCCATGCAGCTGATGCAGGGAATGTCTTGATTATCCCGATTCCATTAGCCGTTTATTTTGTGAGTTCATAATGACTGATAAAGTAGTTCTTGTTGAAGCTACTTTTGAGCAGATATAGCCTTCCACTATAAGTCTAGTTAAGAAACGGATAACTAAAAGTGGGCATGTCTGTCCAATACATAAGCACATTTGTTAATGAAATGTTTATTGCCCTGATTCTACCAAATTCTTTGCTCACATATTTTGGAATGCACAGCCTTTGGCATACCATTCAAATGCTAAGGTCAGCTTTCAGGTCTAAAAAGGTTGTATGTCCTTGGCTGGAGTGATTTTGTTCTAGATTAACCACAACCCTTGACCTGCTTTATCACAAAGAAAAAGCAGCAACAGGAAGTAAAACTAACTCACTCTTTCTCTTTCTCTTTCTCTCTCTCTCTCTCTCTCTCCTCCCTCCCTCCCTCCCTCTCTCTC
>JANHFL010001649.1:130564-144893 GCA_032468155.1 Oxyrhabdium leporinum | reverse complement strand
TCTTTCTTTCTTTCTTTCTTTCTTTCTTTCTTTCTTTCTTTCTTTCTTTCTTCCTTCCTTCCTTCCTTCCTTCCTTCTCATGCACACACACACACTCTAAAATATTTTATCTTGGTTTAATGCTGGCACAGGTTGAACATTATAATATTTTGATGAGAGACCACATTTCCCTTTCTTTTTGTGTGTTTGTGTTGTGTGCTTTGCATTCTTTTAAACTTGCAGTTAGATGCACACATACTCTGGTCTGGAAATCTAGCAAGAAAAGGCTTTGAATATACTTTCCATTATTTATTTGTTTGTTTGTTTGTTTATTTAAAACATGTATATGTCTACCCATCTTAAAACCAAAACCTAGACAAATCACAACCATAAGAAAAAGCAATATGTTCAAATGATAAAAGCAAAACAAAATCAATAGAAATAAGGTCAGGAAAACTTGATGCCACAATTAAACTTCACGAAAACAATGATAGCACTTTCTTCCTACTCCAATTTTATCTTCTCTTTAACGTTTGGGGGAAAGCCAGCTCTTAATGGTTTTGGAAAGGTTAAAAGGGTAGCAGCTACCTGGATCTCAAGGGGAAGTTTGTCCCATAAGTTGAGGACTGCAGTGGACAAGGCACGCTTCCTAGGGTCTGCAAGATGGCAAGTTTTCAGGGAAGGGACTTGAAGTGTCTAGAGAAAGGATCCAGTAATTACAATTTTTTTGACAAAAATAATTATTTTTGTTATAACACATCATTTATTAGCTTTCTAAGCTTGATGCAGATTTATAGTGAAGTGGAGACAGCAGGCTTCCTGTGTTCCACATGAGGTCCCATGCTATTGCCTGGAATTATTTAGAAATAAGAGAAAATAAAGTTGCAGAAATGTATTCACATTTCTGTGTAACTGGATTTTAGCATTTTAGTTCAAAGAGACTGTAGAATCATATAATGCCATTAATTGTACCATGTAGGTCTACAAAAGAGGAGGATGGAATGTAGTGTTATGGATGGATGACCAATTAAGCCAATTTAAAAAAACTCTTCTTATTTTGTTTTAGTAAGCACCTCTTTCATTTAAGAGGGTTTTCCCCCTGATATTTAGTTGAAATCTGATTCCCTGCCCTGCCCTAGTCTACTTTGGGAATAACAGAATTCATCGGCACATTTCCTAAAATCTGTTTTGGTTTTAGAAAGGTTATAAATATGAAGTATTCAACCACTGATGGACAAATTCTCTGAGATTGCCATTGCCTGTTTTCTATTTCTTCATGCTACTTATAAACCAGCTATCTCTTCATATACATGGATTTATAATGCTTTGTCTATTAACTAGGATTTTTACATTCCCATCAGTTTCATAACGTAATAGTACTTCATTACATCTAAGAGTAAACTACTAGTCACTAATGAACTTTCTAATGGCTAGAATTGTCAGCCCTTTCAGCTAGGCCAGGTCAGGAAGCAGACAGCACAAAGGTTAATGGAACTTTATTGCTCTAGCATATAATCAAAGAATGTTGAGGTCTGACAGAGTAGTGCCCTACCCCCTTCTAATATCAAGCAGAACCAAGATAGTAATCTTTCTCATACCCTGTTCTATCTCAGGGATGAATTGCTTACTTACTGCTCTTGCATTCCTTCCTCAAGGCTATCTCTACTTTTCTGTACCAGCCAATAATTGTGAGAAACTAGACCCCAAGTGCAAATTAAAATTAGCATTGTATTTTATTAAAATTAGTGGTGTTTTTTTTAAAGTGACAAGTGCCAGAGTAAAATACTTCCAATTTTGCATATGACATAGTTATTGAAGACTTTGAGAAGAAAAACCATTACATGAAGGTGTGCAAGTATAGAGGTATATTTGAATGCTTCCCTTGTGAAATCATCCAATTAAATGCCCAAGAATAGAATGCTTACATATTAGTCAGAGTTCTACAAACTATATACCTTTAGTTAAATATAGTCCAGCTGATATATAAATAGAATTATTTCTATTCCATTAACAATTTTCCACTTAAGTTATGAATTCTAATCTAGGAGTTCATTTCAGAAACTGTAAATTATTAATGGGACCATGTTTAGTATACTTTTTATTAAAACTATGCTAGTCTATATACATTTTCTAATTACAAAAGCATCATGGTGCAATTATAGTAAATCTACTGAATTCAGTAGGTAACTTAACTTTCCTCAGTTATTAAGAACATTGGATTCAACCCGTGTTATATAGTGCATAGAATATGGATCTGGGAAGATCTGATTTCATATCTCTTCATATCCCTCTATACTCATAAACAAGGATATTAAGTGAGTGATTATTTTTCTACTTGTCCAAATTGACTAGAATTTTGGTAGGCAACAATAATGAATGGTAATAGAATATAGATACAGCTAGACAGCAAAAGAGAGAGCAGGGAGGGAGAGAGGAGAGGCATCTGAACGCCAATAACAGTTAAGTTCTGTTAGTGGCCATTACAATTACAATTATTTGTAAACAAGACATGTTTTCAAAGGAGATCTGGAACTAATTTACTGGAAAATTGAGTACCAAGATGCAGTATAAATGACTCTGATAGTTTAATAGAAGATTAATGTTGTGAATGATCAGTTAATATTTATGTGGTATGTATCTGTTTTTTATTTTATGATAAGTAAAACCTATTATAGTTATTTTTTTCCTTCATTCAGTCATGTTCAGTTCTTGGACTGCTGGATAAAGCCTTGCACTTTTCTTGGCAAGGCTTTTCAGAAGCGGTTTGCTGTTGTCTCCTTCCTAGGGTTCAGAGAAATTGACTAGTCCAAGGTCATCCAGGTGATTTCTGCCTAAGGAAGAACTAGATTTCTCAATTTCTAGACTGATATCTTCAACACTACACCAAACTGTTTCTCAATTTAGTTAATACGTATGTCAATAAATAATTCTGCAGAGGTTATAAGGATATAGGAGACTGGCCGTAAGGTTAAACAAAATGAGGCAGTAATCTCAGGAAGAAATTTCTGACAGGCACCATAGTCCTGTATTAGATTAAGCTATGTGCCATTCAGTCTCCTCGTGAGAGCTAAACTAGCAGCAAAATGAATTAAAGCCTGCCTGTCAATATCTTCATTTCAGTGCTATTTTTCAGTTTCTCTCCTTTTCATTGCCCTTAGTTAAACTGAGGAATATGGATGAAATATTTTTCCCCTTAAGTAAATCTATTGACATTGTTTTGGCTGAAGTAGTGCTCCTTACTGTGGTACAGTATATAAAACCTCTGACGATAATTTGTAAATCACAATATCGTTCACTAGCATTTCTGTATTTTTTTTCAACCATTTTTCCATATTGCTCTGGCTAGCTGTTGACCCATTAGTCATAACAATTCAAACAGAGGCCAAAGGAATTTTCAGAAAAAGAGAGAATTATTAACTGCAATATTGTGCATCCTAGTAATAGGACCATGAAAGGCTTCCAGGGTCATCAAGTCCAATCTTCTGGCCTGCAGTGAGATCTGCTGAAAATAAATTGTTTCTGACAGGCATTTATCTAGAAATATACATATCTCTGTCTGTGTCTGTGTCTGTGTCTGTGTCTGTGTCTGTCTGTCTGTCTCTCTCTCTCTCTCACACACACACACACACACACACACCATAGATGCACAGACATACAGACACACACTTCTGTAACCTTACTTTGCATTCAGAACTCAAGTTGGTTTATGTGGGAATCCCCTTTAATTTTTTGTACTTGAATAGCCCAGTGATATAGACTGGACTTTAAAAGAATAACAGGCCCTAAGTCACATAGTAATCTGCATGTGTTAGTCATTTTACTGCACTAGTTCTTTTCTTAAAAGAAAATCTCAGATAATACCAATCTGTAAATGTATGAGTCATTATGAACACAGCAAATGAAGACACAATAAAATGTGAAATCTATGAAAAGTATATGACTAAATGTCTCCTAAAGCACAAGGTGCTTTGATTCACAAGTCAGGGGTTGTTGTTTTTTAATAAGGTCCTGTTTCATACAGGAATAACATCTCTTGAAAGTTTCTCCACCTTTTCTTACTCTCTTTCAATCTTTTCTCTCTTGGTAGATGGACCAATCTGAATGAGTGGTCATAAATTGAGGACTACTTGTACTACAAGCTGTTTTTAGAATGCTTTTAGATCATTCAGTTTTAAAAACAGATTTATATTCTAATTGTTTTACAGAAATGGAAACTAGGAAAAAAATAAACAGCTTTGGATAAGAACTGGGAATTTAGTATCTGCTTTACATAAATCTATGAATAGGCATCCAGGTTAACCAATATAAAGACATCTGGAAATAATTACAGTTACGCTTAGTATTCCTGTCCCTTATAAGCTGGAGTCCTAAGATCCTTGGAGTATTGTTAATGTTTATTGTTGCAGGTCAAAGTAAAAAATTGTTCAACCACAACTGCTGATCTGCTGTCTGCCTAGCCTGATACCCCAAGGCTATTCCAAAAAATAACCACAGCTAAATATATGATTGGGTGCGGAAGGGGGAGTTGTATACAAAAATAAAGATCACAGAGAATTCCATCTTCTGATGGGACATTTCCCATTGAGGCTGGCTGAACAGATGAGAATTAATATGAATTCTTGAATGTTGATCCTAATTATCATTGCAAAATATTTCAAGATATTTTATGAGAATGCTTGATGAAGTTTTAAAATCAGAAACAACATAACTAACTGTTCATGTGTGGTCCTTAGTCTGGAAATTACACCTAATAAGTATTGTAAGCAGTTCAGTAGAACAATGAATATACAGAATTATAGAAAATTTAATAATTTCTTTATGCATTGTAAATTGAGGTAAACATCATAGTTAAAAATGCAGTGACTTTCAACAAAATATTGTTGGTAGCACAGCGTAAAATATTCCAGTATCATATCTTGTATATTATTTCACCTTATCAAACTTTGCAATGTTTGGGGCACTGAATGTGTCAAGGGACCCATTTCCTAGCTATATTTTAATTGGCCAAGTATCTTGCTCCTATGTATTTAATTTAGATATTTTTAAAGGATTTTATTGGTTTTCTTGTTTTTAATATTTTTTACTGTAATATATATACTTTTGAATTACAAGTCCAGAGTCATTGACTGAAATGGGTGTCCATAAAAATGGAACAAATAAATAAATATTTTATTATTTTTGTTAAAAAAAATAATTGAAATATTGGAATTTTGCTTTAGTCTAAAATTTTTAAATGTGTAATATATTCAGGTCTCGAGTACTTTTATACACAGATTTGTTTCAAGTATTTTTTGTGAAAAGAATGCTTTTTATTTATCTTTGCAACCATTTTAATTTTCAGTAATCGTGAACGACTTAAAGGAAAGGGGTGGAAGCCTTCCTTTAGTAACCCATTCATTCAAAAATTAAGATACCTGTCTCCTTTTCCAGCACCAGGTACCAAAGATAAAATATTCATAGTTTATACTCCACCATTAAAATGTCATTTTAGCCAATTGACTTTTGAAATGTTTTATAAAGCTTGCACTCATGAATTGCAGAATTTGCCCTTTTACATTTTTTTCTCATCAGTTTTAGAAACTTATGTTCACCTTGTATGCTCTTCTACCTGTCAAGTTTTTCAAAAAGGTTAATAAAAAAGAGAAAGGTATTTAATGGCTTTCAAAATCTTTGAAAAGGTTTTTTGTCAGAGACTGTGAAGGTGAATAAATAACTATGGATTTGACTGAGAACAGAATTATATCATATACTTTAAACTATTAGGAAAAATTATAGAAAAGTAGTACAATAATAACCCTTGAAATAATATTATCTACCTAGAATATTAAATATAGACACATATCTAATAATATAAGATTTGCATGTACTGTTAATTCCTCAAGAGTAGTGGTCTGTTGAAATGGCACAACTTTATTATTCATTAATAGTCTATTCTAGCTGATAAGGCTGATTATTCTTTTAGTCGTATGCAATTTGAGATATGACCTAGTTGGTTGAGTAGTCTACTTGGATGCAATACATAGACTCTGGTGTCTTGAAAAGTTAAGGACAATGCAAATTTAGGTAAATCAGTAGAATAATGATAAGAAAAGATATGGGACGAATCAAATCAAAATAAATTAGAGTCAATTTTAGTGTGTAATAGCACTAAGAGAAGCCAAAAGTTGTTCAGCCTAAAGTCCTTTAGATGATTAAACTCTTTTAAACTCCATACTAAGGTACTTACTGAGGATTTCACAGAAAGTTATTGAAATTGCAGGATATGTGGTGTACGTGGTATAAAATGTGTTTTATTGATAGGTGTTATAAAATATTTTGTGGCTTTCTGTTACATCTAAGAAATAACTTGATTAAGGAGGAAAGCAAATCTTATAAACTTCTTACTGAAAGCTTTAGCAGATTATACTTACAAATGCCAGCCAGATGGATGTAAAAATAAAATGAAAGACTAACTCTGTAACAGATGCGGTAATCAGCACAGATAAAAAATGAGCTTAATTCATAGCTGTTCTTGTATGCATGCAGGATCTCTAGTAAAATTAGTTCTGAGTTTAATTTCCAAATTAAAAGAAATATCTAGTTAGTCGACTGTTAAATTGTCACCGGACACAGTTGCAGACAGGTATTCCATTTCGCCATTTTTTTCAAATCAGATCTGTGCTGCACAATCTTATTCCCAAGCATCCAATTTAAATTAGGCAAACATACATTCTGTGATAATTCTGTTTCAAAGAGTCCCATGATATGTCATGAAATTTATTCACAGAAAAACATAAACATGATTGTGAGAGAACAAGAGGTATACCTGGTTCTTCTATCATTGGAGGTTCTGACGCTCACACCTTTTCGCTTCCATTTTACTTTCCTGCATGACTCCTGCGGGCTTGCATTAATCTTCATACACACACACCAACCCCAACTGCACCCACAATTCTGATTATTTCTCCCATTTAAGTCCAGTGTGTGTCACATCACAGAGATTCAGGTGAACAAGGAAGCAAGAAGCAACATTTCCAGCCAAAACCATACCTCGAAATGAGAATGGAAGTTTTTTACAATCTTGGGTTATGACCATTTGTTCAGGGACTTCCCAAAGTTGCAAAGGTTCTGAATGAGGAGGATTTACAACCAGTTCTTACAGTTGCTAGCTTCCTACAAAGAAAGACAATGGGGAAGACAGCAGGAGGTTGCAAGTCACTTCCCCTCCCACAACATTCACCCACTTGCTGGTGGTGCCTTTGGTGCTCATCTGCCCACCAGCCTGCTTATAACTATTGTTCACCAGGCTGCCTGGCTGGACTCGTACCTCTTCCCACATTGCAGTCATGTGAGGTCCCTTGCTTAATTACCTGTGCAGTGCTGAGGTTACAATAGCAACCAGGAATGCTGGAGTTGCTATTACTAAGCAATGTAATTATGTCTCATTGTGTTTTACAACTGCATTACTTAGAAATAGGCATTCTGATCCCAATTGCCATTGTAACCCAACAACTACTTTGAATTTTACTGTTTTGGGGAGGGATGTGTTTCCAGTATTGGCTGGGAACCAGAAATGTTGCTCTCCTCCTTTGGTGTGGTGTCAAGCTTGTGTTTCCTGATTGACGTCTCCCACTGTGGCAGTTAAATCTTATAAAACTAACTTTTTCTAAAAATTTATTTCCAAGAATTGAATCTAACTGCCTAGATAACATCCCTGTCTGTTCTACAGCAACCTAACCAAGAGCTACAATTTTAGAATACAAATTGGATTTCCAAAAACGTAGTAATCACTTGAAAGAAATAGCAGTGTCGGGAGATATCAGTTATAATGTATAAGATTGTCATAATGGACTATATATTAGATCTGACTATAATCAGTGTAATTAGTTTTTCATGCTTGCTTGAATGTCACTTAAGTACTGCTAAAAATTCAATAGCTGAAATAATCTTCACATATATTTGTGAATGGTGAAATATATAATTATTTAAAAAAATAGAAGAACACTGAAAATGTATCCCTCTTCCTCGTTTCCTTAAAATAATGACAAAGAAAAGTGTGCTAATGTTTTCTTGTTTCAGTAGTTAGAGAATGAAGGCCATGAGTGACAACTACTTCTTTTTTTAATGTTTTCAGCTGTTTGGGTCGTATGTTTCTGTTGCTACTTCAGTTTTAAGATCATATTTCAGACCTGTGTTATGGTTGCCCTACTTATTCTATGTAAGATGCCTGTTTCCTAAGAATAATATAGGGTTAAGTGCCAAAGTAATAACACATATTTTGATATTTTTTTAGTGTTAGGCAGATATTTTTATTACCTCAGGTTATTGGTAGGTTTACATATTGTATTAATATATGATAATGGTGCTTTTTAAATTACTTTCATTGCTGTTATTTATCATGTACTGTTTAAACAAGATTATGCACTGCATGTTAATTATTTTACTCATGGAGTCCAGTAGCGCTGTCAAAGAATTATGGCTGATTTACCAGATATAATGGACTAGAAATCCATTACATTTATTTTAAATACTTGTTATAATATTCATAACTGCCTTATTTAAAATTATTTGTTTGTGATTTTGAAGTATTTTGTAAGCTACCTAGGAATACTTTTGCTTTAAAAAGTGATAGATAAATAAATAAATAAACAAACAAACAAACAGTAGGGTCTACTTAGGAATGTCAGCTAACTTTGAAGCTCCCAGAGTTGTTGTTATTAAATTGAGTAGCTATGGTATACATAGCTAACCTATGTTTTGGAGAAAAAGACAAAATATAAAGCTATAAATTTAAATAATAAATAACAGAAAGCAATACACAGTTTTAAATAATAGCAACTCTTCAATATACAGAAAGCAAAATTCCAAACCAAAAGGAATACTGAATATTGCTTTGTTTTTATTGTCCAAGACTTACATCTTTCGCAATTATGAAACTCCTGAATTCATTTTATCTGTGCACAAACAAGAGTGCTAAGATTTCCTTAAGTTGGGCAGAAAATTTTCAAATATCAGTTATTTGTGCCTTTTTGTTATACATATGCATAAAATGCTTGTTTACTGATAGAGAGCTTTTCATTTGTCTAACAAAATGGAAAATCTCTGATTATTATTTTTTGCTTCATCCATTTTTACTTAATAAAATAGTAACAGCTTATAAAGTATATTTAAGTAAATGTTTTAAGTGTAACCAGAGCACAGAATCAGATGATCAACAAATACTTTGATAATTTTCTAAACATAGAAGACAGAAGAGAGCCAAGGTAGAAGGATGCCAGTATTCACAACATTGTGATTGCAGACCTGTACTGTATTTTTTTCTTTCTATGTTATGATATCGTTCATAGAATAATGTTAGATGGAGGCTTTATTATTAAGTTTTAATTTGAAAGCTTTCTTTACCACCTTAGGTTATTCTAAGAGTTATAGTTTCACAAGATTAGTATTCTACAATCAGGTCACATATAGCTTAAATATCTGCTGTCTTCTGCCTCCATTAAATTGTCTCACAAAAGGAACATTACTGCTGATACGATAACACTTTCTAGTGCAGGATATATTTCCTCTTTCACCTGGTTTAAGTGCTTCTGTAGCTCAGGCTCATGTTGTATTGGATAAAAGTACGTTTATTTTTCCTTCTCCCTCCATATGTCCCTTTAAACCATTCCATTTTGTATCGCATGTATATTTCTGTCATGCTTGTTGCATACTGATATTTTCATATTGAATTTTTCCTTCCAGCAGTAGTGTAGTATGAAATATAAGTAGGGACTTTACATTTCTGTTGCTTTCTATTTCCCAACTATATTTGGATGTATATTTCCCAATACATTAAGTAAGGTTTGCTATCAGACATCATGAAAGAAAGTTGAATGGTGAGAACTATCTGCCTATTCAGAAAATGTGCAGGGACATTTTGCAGAAATGGGGGGGCAAGAGAGTTGGTTCTGGTGATGCAAGATTCCCAGGCTGATTGGTTTGTATACTGAAGATATGCATACATAACATGATGGTAGATATTCTGCACCTTATTTCATGAAGCCGTCAAGCAGTCAGTTAATAAAACTGAAAAGATTTTGAACTGGCATGAGATAGCCATAGTTGAATCTGCTATGCATGGAAGAAAAAAATGAAATTATCATGGTTGTCCTTCTGAGCACATGTAGCATGTAGTTTCATCTTAAATATTCACCATGTATCTCCTGTGATTTTACATCTGTCCTAGTATATACTGCCTACAGTTTCTAACAGACTTAGTTAATTGTTTTAACTTTTTTCTGTTTTTCTTTATCAGTTACAATTGAAATGTCTGCAGCTGAATACCATCTGCAGCCAAGGGTTACACTGTCTTATTGTATCTACCAACTGGATCTGCTTATGCTAATAGTTAACTACCCAGCTGTGTCTCTTCCAGGAACATTCTTTCTATTCCCAACTATATCCTATTTCCACGGCCAGGGAGGATATCAGAGATTTTGCAAGGTTGGGGATAAGCTGTGGTGAATACAACACTTCATTAGCTGATATCATAATAGAAAAAAATATGTATTGCATAAAAGTGACTTCACAGTCCATGACTAAAATCGTTGTCACTGCACCATATTGCTCTAATGGTTTGGTCTAAACTGGTGAGTTCGAATCCCATCTTAGCCATGAAAGTGAGATGGGTGACTTGTGTGGAAAATAGAAGGAGGAAGGTGTGTTGGATACGTTCACTGCCTTATTTGTAAAAAAATAATAAAGGTGGTGTACAAATAAATGTACCCTACATGACCATGGAAATTGTCTTTGGACAATGCTGGCTCCCTTGATCAAGAAAAGGAGATGAGCATTGTGCCCTGGAGTTGGGCATGACTGACAGGGAAAACTTTTATCTTTTAACAAATAAATAAATAAATAAAAAATATAGGACATTGTCATCCTTGCTCTACCATGGGCAAGCAGAAAGCTACATACACTGAGCTATCAGTGGGCATCAAGCATGTTGATTCTCATTTTCTAGTTTAGAAATAGCACTTGTCTTTTACCTCTAAGATTCTTCCATAACCTTATCCCGTAGATGTTTTTGTTAGATTCTCAACACCTTACTAGTTCATATATCAATTAAAACGTACATAGCATTTCTATATTTTTCTCATATTCATATTCGGGTGTTGGATTGGCTTGTGTGTGATATTTTTTTCCTGCAATACAGGCAATACTTAAAGAAATTAAGATGATGGTATATCCATTTCAAGCAAGCAAGGTATCACATTATTAAATTGTTGTCACCAAATGGGGCAGGATTTTGAAACAACATTCTATTCTCCTATTTTAATTGTTTTATTGTTTTGAACAAAGGATGATATACAAACTAAAAAACAAATGTAACACATAAGAACAAATGGCTTGCACATCATTTAAATACAATGACTCATATATAAAACCTATATTTTAAATATTTCTTGCTTTCTATAATGTGGAACAAATTGATTTTTTTCTTTCATATTTTCTAAAGAAATCCATGTTGGTACAGATAAAATGCCAGGGTGTATTAGAATGCTACATTCAATCCCAAGCCCCGAGGAAAGAAGTCATGCTGTGTAGATGAATTAACCACCCAACTGTAATCAACTTCTCTATTAGAAATTACTCACTCCAGAACAGAACACACTCTTGCTTTTGCTTTTTAAAATATAAAGATAAAGCTATATTGTTATAATTTAAGAAGAGCCTTGTTGGATTAGTTCAAAGCTCAAATCAGTCGTATATATTTTGTTTTTCACAGTGATCAGACGGGGCCCCACTTTTGATCTTCTGGAACTTTCAAGGTCAGGAGACCTTGACAGATTTTCCTTACACAATTAATTGATCCTTTTTATAGGAAATCAGACATGTTTGTGGTCATCATCACACCTTGTGTCCTATATGATGGTTTTATCTGTTTTAAATGTCCTTCCAAAAAGCTTCATCGATTGGCACCTGGTTCTAATGTTTCTGAGAGAGGAAGAAAAACTTCTCATCCAAGTTCTCCGTGTCAGGGATGGTTATATATGTTTCAATTGTATAATCCTTTATTGCCTTTTCTTTAAGTTAAATATTTCAAATATTTTACCCTTTTCTAAAATTGGGAAATTTTTGTTGCTGCCATCTGTGTTTTTTTCCAAGATAATTCTTTTTTTTTAATGTAGTTAACAAGATTGTTTACAATACTACAGATGTGTATATAATAAATATTTCTGTTCTGACCCAACCTTAGCAAAAGCAAGAAACGGACACCTTATCATGAAAAATCCCTCTTTATTTACCTCTTGTGAATTAATTGCATTCACCCACCGAAAAGTCCAGGCAATAGTCCTTCAAAGAGTTAACGGCAGCAACAGACCTTCTCAGTTCCTTGCGATAATTGCAAGGCCATGAGCTCCCAATCGAAAGGCTGCAGATTAAGTTCTGGCAAGCAGTCTCTGTGGCACGAAACACAATGAGCAAAATCTTCAGAAAGATGAACAGTTGTCTCCTACGACAACCACTCCCCTTTCCTTCTATTTATTCCCCAGCCAGGGAGGGGCCATTCAGCATGCACGTGTGCTTTGCTTCCTGAGTCAACTCCTTGACCTCCATTGTTCCCCTCTCCTAACAGCTCTGCACATACATGCATCTGGAACAGGCCCCAGCTGTTCTTCCTCCTCACTCATATCAGACTCCAAAGGCAACTGTCTCTCCGGTGGCTGGGAAATGTCGGATGGCCCTGGCTCTATCTCTGCGTCTGACACAGAGCATCAATCAGAGCCTTCCCCAGACTCCAGACCTGGCCCAAGTTCCTCCCCAACCACCTCATTGTCCGATTCTGCTGCCAGCTCTGCTGGCAGCTGGCAGGCCACAACAATTTCTCTATTATTATGTTGGCATTTTTGTTTTAAATTCATTTCCTAGTGATTCCTACAATGTATTTTTCAATGTTACATGCTGACTTGGCATCTTCATAGTTATGCATCAGGATCCCAAGATCCCTTTTTGGCTTGTTTCAAACAACTTAAACCCTATTTGTATCAAACTACCAAGAATTTTCATAATCACTTATAAACATTGCAAGATAGAAATAAATAGCAAAGCTATATAAGTTTTTTTGTTCCATATACATCACTTTACCCTTAAATTGAATTGCATTTGCTGTTTAGCAGATCTTTGACTTGGTTCAAAGTCTGCTAGAATTCTTATAGCTACCTCTGGCCAGCTTATACCATATCATAAATTATGATTGAATTAAAAAATATTGGTCCCAACATTCTACCTCCCTACTTCTATTCTGAGAAAATTATATTATCATGACAATGATGATTATCATCATTATCATAATTATCCCTTCTCCTTGCTTTGTATTTTTGAACCAATTAACAATTAATAAAAAGTAATAACTTTCATCTGTTTCTCATCAAAGTTCTTTATAAAGAACTTTGTCAAAGACTGTTTGAAAATCCAAATATTTATTGTCAGCAGAATCAGAACATCTATGCATTTGTTAATGTTCTAAAAGAACTTTAAAAGGTTGGTAAAACAGCATTTACTTCAGTGAAACTCATGTTAATTTCTCTTTATCAAGACTATTTCCGTTTACTTTTATCTTTTTTATTATTTTCTGGCACAGTCTATGTAAGAGTAACACTCCCAAGAACTTCTTTGCATGACTCCATGATTTCCTTCAACACCTTCAGTTTTATCTCAGTTTTTTAAATCAAGTGGATGATCAAATATCTTTAGATCTAATTAAGATCTTATACTGACTTTTTCTAGTGGAAGAATCTACTTTTCTATTGCTTTCGAGTAACGTAGGTCAGATTTTATGCCTACTTTAATAGTCAGAAGGACACCTCCCGAGGATTCTTTCCTTTCCATTCTCTAAAGTTTGTATTCAAAAATGACTACATCGTATTAATTCCTTTCTTTCTATTAGATATCAATTATATCTACTATATGGAAAAAGTTGATATATAGAGTCCTATGAAGTGGGCAACCATAAATTATTATTATTATTCATTAAGCATGAAACTCAGTCAACTGAACATTTAAAAATGTATCACAAATATCATTGATGGTTGATACAGGTTGCTACCATCATCCTAGGTATCAACCAAGTATTGGGCATTATTATTATTGTTGTTGTTATTGTTGTTATTGTTATTGTTATTATTATTATTATTATTATTATTCACAACCAAGTATTCTTATTTTCTTTAAAGCATCACTGTTACAATTGGTTCTGTCTATTACGATATTTCTTGAAATAACTACAGTATTTCAAATTGGATGTTGTTCAGCTCATGTCAGATTTTCCTCAAGAATCTGTCTGAAAGCTATTTTGACCCTTTTTTTTCTATGTGCACCAGCAGACCTA